>JAIFTH010000012.1:0-131389 GCA_019968535.1 Fragariocoptes setiger
CGCGATGTTAGCCCGCTGACTGTGTGTGTGTGTGTGTGTGTGTGTGTGTGTGTGTATGTGTGTGTGTGTGTGTGAGTCGATGGGTCGTAAACGGCGTTGAGCTAACGCCCACGGGCTCACAGAGCGAGAGTACACGGGCTCATGGTGTTGTTCGCATACTAAGATTAAGCCGCCAGATGGCGCTGATCGGTCGCCACTCCCTCATGTTATTGCTGCTGCTGTTCGTTTTGCTCGCTTGCTCTTTCAGTCTCACTCTTGCAATCGTTCACTCTGGCTGCTATTTCGTTCTCAACAACACACGCACACGCAGACACACACGCACGCACACAGAGCATATTTGACGCACAGTCAGTCCAACACACAAGCACACACTCACACAATCAGACAACCGAGCAAGCAAGCTCACAGTGAGCAACGACGTCGAGAGTGAGAGAGCAAGCAAGCGAGCAAACAGACATACAGTCCAGTCAGACAGACAGCGAGAGTGAGAGCGGAGAAAACGCAAGCGCACAAGCATCGCGTCATTTGGCATCGCTCACTCTGTTCTGGGCACCGTCGTCGTCGTGTTGTTTGGTGCCCGAGAGACGTTGTAGCAACAAGAAACTCACACTCTTTGAAATCACTTGTATCACATGTGAAGCACACCACACAACACCACAAGACAACAACAACACACGATATTAGCCACGATATTATCATTCGACTACAGTGTGTGCCAACCAACCAGCCAACAACATCATCGATGTGATTCTCGTCGTTCGTTGTTGAGGTCGCCACATATATTATTAGACGGCGAGTATTTATTACTATCAACTATCATTTCAAATCAAATTGAGCAGCAGCTGGACACACGCAGCAAGAGAAGAACGTCTCTCGCTTGATTGTCATGTCGGCCGCTACCGCTTATCACGCCGTTCCTTGTTGTTGTATGTGCCCACGTTCGTTTGCCTATCATCACCATCATCATCACCATTTACCAGAACCTCGACATCACCAACAGCACCGGTTACCTCATCACAATCAACACCCGTCTCATCAACAACACACCACTAATTCCACTTACTATCACCATCTCAACGGTAGTAGCCATAGCAGCACAACAGCAACAACACCACCAGCAAATGCTGGTAACAACACTACAATAAATTCCACCACCACATCCACAATTAATGTGCCCCAAACAACAACAGCAGCTCAGTCTGTTGTTGTGCCGCCTACTACCACAGCAGCAGCCTCCCAGTCCCAGGTTGCTGCTGCGCCCACACCTTCAATAGCCAATGTTAATTCAACATCAGGTGTATCATCTCATTTAACAGGATCTTCTGCCTCATCAAATTCTTCATCTTCTTTGAACTCTTCACCACCGATTGTCACCCAAGTGTCTCACCAGCATCACCAACGACAGCACCATCATCATAACAACAACAACAATCAGCACCATCAGCACCCACATCAATCTGTTACAAATTTGCATCATCATCACACTAGCAACAACACCAATAACATATTGGTCAATAATAATAGTAATGGCACTTCTAATAGTTCCAATACTATCACCAACAACAGTAATCAACCAATGCACCACCTGGCCTCTCAACAATACGGCCAGCCACCATCACAACAGCAGCACCACCAAAGCATCCCCAATGTAGCCACCAACTATTCGACAACAGGAGCCTCTCACAATGTGCCCTCTTATCATCATACGCAACAACAAACTACTGCGCGCTCGCACAGATCTCGACGCGACGAATACCATGCGCCCAGTCATCATGTGAATCATCGCTACCATCGCTTTGCACCCTATTTTGCGGCCGCCGCTAATCATCATGCTGCTCATCATGCAGCGGCCGCCGCTCACCACTTGTACAGTCAACATGCCGCCAGCCACGTGCATCACTCCCACCATGTCAATGGTCACTCTAACGCACCCAGTGCCACCAACCCATCTGCTGCGTTGGGGACCGCCACTGGCGCCGTATCGCCCGCTACCGCAGCTGCTGCGGCGGCTGTGGCAGCCGCAGCAGCGGCAGCCACGACTAATGCCACCGTGGCTGCTGTAGCTGCGGCTGAAGGTGCTGCAGCGGCCGCGGCCTCACTTCCTCCCGTCGCTTCCGCTGCCTCCCACTTAGCTTTGCATTCTCAACAACAACAAAATGCGTTGGCAGCCGCAGCAGCAGCAGCGGCCGCTGCCGCCGCAAGTGGACAACATGGTAACTATGCGCCGTACGCACAACAATTATCCGATCCGCAGCACATCCAGGTGTATAGTCCCGTCCTTCAGCAACACCTGGCCGAAGCTTTCTTTGCCATCACTAATCAATATGGCTTTAGAGCTTTGATTGAGGCCAACACTAATCATCACCATCAACAGCAACAGCAGCAACACCATCACCAACAACAGCAGCAGCAACATGCTCAACATCACCAATTACACCATCATCATCAGCAAATCATGACCGGCTACGACAGTATGACCGCCTATGGAACGGTTCCAGATGAGGCTGTTAGTATTGAGCGTTTAGGTGAAACTAAGCCACGTGGATTGAACAAACTCGAGATCGAACAATTGTCCTCGTACATTCTTGAGGAGGGTAAAGAGAAGGATGCATGCGTCATCTGTATGTGTAACTTTGAAATCAAATCGCGCATTCGTGCATTGCCGTGCATGCACGAGTTTCACGCCAAGTGCGTTGACAAATGGCTCAAAGCTAATCGTACGTGTCCAATCTGTAGACGCGATGCCTCAAAGGGGCTCAGTGAGACTAATGAAAAGTCTGCACGTATTGTTTCATCTTGACAATTACTTGACAGTTACTTTTCTGCTATAACTATTGATCGTAAGTCTTCGAAATGAATCAGAATAAAAGTGTGACCGTGTATGGTTGGTCTCAGATTTAACCATACACGACAAATTATTTGTGTGTTCGTTGAGTGTATCCCGTTTAATACCATCAATATTCTTCATGCATGCTTAGAGAAAATAACAATAATTTTTGCTACAAGTATGATTATTGTTGAGACTAAAGGATGCCCATGAAAAACTCGTAGGAGCCCAGGAAAATCGCGCCACCTAGTGATATAAGAGTAACACGAGGCACGGCACCTGAGAACAGACCTCTTATGCCACGTTCTCTGAATATAGTGCTCAATATTTCAGTAATATTACCCTTTGCCTGCTTGTCGCCTCCTTTGGCTAACATGGTGCGACTTTTAGCTACATCTAGTGGCGTTGTAACAAATGCCGCTATTCCGGCCGCTATCGATCCGTAAAACCCAGATTGAAGTGCGGACGGATTCTTGCGATACATTCGTGAATGGCGTGCCTTAAGCGACTCCCAAATTGGATATTGAATCATGCAAAATGGGGCTTCTCGGGCAACAGTTGTCAAGTAGCCTCGATACAGTCCCCGAACACCTTCAGTAGCTAGAGTAGTACGAAATACTGTCATCGTTTTCTCGGGCAACAAAGATGTTTGGGCCCGCATTTTGATTACTTCATAAGGCACTCGAATGGTACAGGCAGCAGTCTCGCCCATCACAGCGGCGATCATCTGACTAGCCAGTGGATGTTGCAGGGAAGACAGGCGAGCCTTGGCAGTCTCATACGTGAGGAAAAATATCGCTGAGTTCGGAATCGAACCAACTAATATGGCAGGCAATCCTCGATATAGATTCTTCAAACCTCCGGAACCGATTAATCCGAACTCACTCTGCATCCGCGATTTGATTGTATCAATTGGAAACAATGCTGTGTCGACAAGCAAACCAGCCACCGCTCCGGCTGTGAATATTTTAAGCTTGAGATAAGCCTCATTTTGAGCTGATTGTTGATTTCGCATTTGCTTGATCGGATTCAGGTTTGTGGTCGTTTGCTTATTTTTAAAAATCCATTATAAATATAATATTATATCGATGTTACCGATGTCGAACGCTGAAAATCCCTATGATTAAGATTATTCAATATTCCTAATGATGAAAAGAGTGAGACTCGTTATTTTCTAATATGATGCAGCTAGATTTGTGTACAATCGTCGTCTGTCAGCTGACTTCTTACGCACGTGGATGGATGTGTGTTCGCCACCCGGCTTTCGTTTAGCGAAACAAAAAGATCGCATTGCGAAATAATTTCTCGTTCACACACGAGTACAGTAAAAACAGTGAAATTAATCATTTATCAGATAATTTAACATGGATGGACTTAGGTTCGTACATCTCGTGACTGATGGAACTGTTCGGTCTCATTAAGATCCCTCTAAAAGTTACAAGATGCCAAAATATTTTTGAATATTTATTCTGAGCACGGTTAAGATTAGTGTTCTGATCATGTTAGCTAGAAAGTATCAAATCTGGTTGTAGTTTGATTGAGCTCCACGTGAATTAAATCAAAACCGAATGCCTCTGTCCAGTGATCAAGTCCCCTTTCTAATAAGTATTCTATTGATGATTCCAAGTCTTCACCTGTGAAGTATGGACTGAAAATCGTGAAACTCTTCGTATTAACAATGTAATTGTAGTTGGTTGATAATTGGTAAAGGCGTTCTCGATATGTACTCGGTAGCATAATATAAGTGTCGTGTTTGTTATTATTGTCATTGATGTCAATCATTATTCTCTCGAATGCTCTCAAAATAGTGATGTTGAACTCTTGGTTGGCATTAGATAAGTACAAGTTAATCTGACTGGAGTTGGCAGGAATGTCTAAAATGTAGGCGGGCACTAAATAGCAGCGAGCTGCGATAATGTCGATTTTAGCATCCTCATTGATGAGATGGTTACTGACTCCATGATCCTTAATGTGTATCACTTTGTGGAGGTCAAAAAGGGCCCGGGTAATACCGCTTTGGTGTATATTGCCGTAAAAATACAGCAGTGAAGAGTTTATCAGCAACCATAGAAGTAAATGCCTGCTGCTGGAATATACTTTAAATGCAAATGCAAAGACAAATGGTACTATCAGCGGGAGCAAGAAGCGGAACTCTTGGTGCGGAATGAAGCTTAGTAAAGCAGTTGCCACGATGATTGTCATCATCATCATTGAATGTATTCGGTTCATGTTGTAGATGGTTCGGAAGATGCCATAACGGCCTGATATGAGAATTGACATTTTGGCATAGAAAACATAGGCCAATACGTTGAATAGCAAGGGAATATTGACAAGCATGTGGGTCAGAGGGGAGTGAATGGTAAATTGTTCAAGATTTTCGGAGTTGGTATTGAAAATCACGAAATTCAACGTCGTTAGGACCCATTTATTGATCAAATGCCCATAGAGCTTCTTAAATTGACCATCGTAGAGTAACTCCAGTGCTTCCGCAATGAATCCATACGATTTATAATATATTGTGTCAAACACTGATAATGTCAGGGTGGTCAGCAAAGCTACAATCGCAAGCGTCACCAATCTGTAACGAATAAGCTTATTGATGCTACACTGTACTTCGAGCCATTCATAGTAAAGCCAATATAGCATTGGCACAATAGCGAACACCATAAATGTCGGTCGGATGGACGTGCCGAACGCAATGAGAAAGCCTAAGATTGGTGTAATAAAGAGATCATAAGTGATAACGTTAGGGCGGAATGGTCGAGTTCGTGCAGCTGATTCTTGATACGTATCTATTAGATCACTTCGAATGGTTCTGCATACAATCATAAGTAGAATAGAAAATATGATTGTCTCCAAAGTGTTGCTCAATGTTCGGGTAAACAAAACAAGACTAGCAAATGATGTCTGTAGGATAACAGATAACGGCAAGTACCACAAACCACGGCGTGAATAATACTTGCATATTTTGTATAGGCTTAGGTCAACTATGAAAGATAGAAGAGTGTAGGCCAATCGGGGCGCTACCAATAGCAAATAAGGTGATGGCCTAGAAACAAATATTCGAACAAGCTTTAACACGCCATAGTTGATGATCAATGGCATAAACATTGAACGAATTGGCTTCTCTGTCGTAAATTCCCAAGATGGATCATGTTTGACATTCAAGTGACGTCCAGCCACTATATCGGTGGATTGAAAAAATTCGTCGGGATGCACATAACCATGCTGTGGATATAGACACACAGCCACTCGCACCAGGGCCAAAAATATTGGTGCGAGCGCTGGATCA
The DNA here is from genome assembly GCA_019968535.1 of Fragariocoptes setiger. Lineage (NCBI taxonomy): Eukaryota > Metazoa > Arthropoda > Arachnida > Trombidiformes > Phytoptidae > Fragariocoptes > Fragariocoptes setiger. The sequence continues at coordinate 6,120 of JAIFTH010000012.1, forward strand.
TATCGACATCTGATTAAGACGGCGTGCCAATGGCTTGGCATTGTTACTCTGATATTTGAATTTTAAGTCAGAACTTGATTTGTCTTTCTCGCTAGATATTGAGATAGAAATGAATGAGATTCAACTTGCCGGCCGTTCTTTCACAATGAAAACTCGATGATTAACATAATAATCTATGGATGTCGATTTGAATATCGTCGTCGTTGGTGGTGTAGAAATGCTCCACTTGTTTGAATAAATATATCATGTCACATAAATTTTAGATTAAGAGATACTGTGGTTGTCATTTACAAACGCATTGACAAAAAATTTACTCTCCCTTTTTCAGAGAAAATTTTCATCGATTTACATGAGGGGGAAAAGGGGGTTAAGATTAACAACCTTTTGCCAAACGTGAATCTTTGTCAATCGCAGATAGAAATTGACAAACATTTACAGAAAAATTGACATGTCAATTTTCGTTTTCCACGCCTACTTTTTGCGGCAGCTAGCGCTGCTTCGGGTTTTCTCATTTTTCATGGCGCTGATTTCAAAACCATGGCTATTGTTGATCAACAACATGTGGCAAATTCTTGCCATGTATTGTCTTGTGATATTCTACACTGGTTACAAACGCGAACTTCAGCCAATGAGGCCTCTTGCCAAGGTAAGTATGGAATTGCTGTCTCCTTTATGAGTCAATGAATTAGAATCATCTAATGACTTAAACTAATCTGCAAATTTTCTGTCAATTTTCCCCCTTTTGTAAATTTTTGGATTTACAACCACAGTATTAAGAGATTCAAGAATGTGCAAAATTCAGCATGCAAGATTCGTACTCCGTATCAGCTGATCAAGCACGTGGAGAACGTGGAGAACTGGCTGAACTTGTGTTTTGGAATCTCATCAAAAAACTGCTGGAGAGCGCCATCAAATTTATAGCTCTTTCCTAGGATTCTTCTTTCCAAACGAACCTCGACCACTGCTCATATTTTTAATATTCGAGTACTCAGGATACATATCAGCATATTGATCGTCAATCATGACCACTCGCTCGTTTGATGCTCTCAATCTGCCTTATCCAAAGAACTTATTCACATGTGAAACTGTCGAAAGGCCTCCACAAGTTACTAGCCACAATATTTATCAAAAGATACATTTTGTTCACATCTCTCCAGAGTTATTCCACTGCAAATGCGATAGTTCTCAGGATCTTGAGTCAACGATCGCCACAAACCGGTTGAATTATCTATTATTGACTCACGTGCATCCATTCCTTTTCCTGCGACAGGATTTTCTCAAAAAATTCATCCACAAAGTTAGCATTAGGGCACAAGGACTCACAGAGGGTTACACTCTAGATATTGAGGACAATGGACAGATGAAAGTTGTGCTCGACCGTCACTTGTACCATCGTTTTGGAATACCTGCAATTAAGAAGCACCAGAAGAGATGCAAATATACGTCCGAGAGGCTTTACCCCATTTTCATAAACCTAAAAGATGAGAAAATGCTAAAACCCGAGAAGAAGTATTACAATCGAATTCTGGATTGTGTGCAACGCCTGCCCCCGATCCCTGCCTTACTCATTAAAACAGATGACTTATCATCATTAGAGTCTTTTTTCAAGGATGTTATTCGAGAGTACAACCTAGATGGACAGCTGCCAAAACCTTTGAGTTCAGTCGAAACTATTAATCCAACAATCATCCGTCACAACAATAGAATGCAGAAGCATCCATGCTTGAACTACCAAGTTGAAGACGGCGACAGCAAAGCAGACAACTTGATCGAACTGTTACACTGGATAGGTTATCAAGTGCTGTCACTGGACTGTACGCGCCCCGAAATAAGTGAATTCTACCAATGTAAGGATACTCGTGTCGCGGTAGAGTGTCAATCGGTGGATGGATTTTTTACATCTAGTGATGTGAACAGTCTCATGGCTCTCCTAGAGGGGGCTTCATGCCTCAAAGCAATCCTTATCAAGAGTAACATTACTGGATATCGTGAAGTAAGTCATGGATCAAACCGGGTACGACTAGAGTCATTCATTCAGCACCCCAAATGTCAAAACAGTGAAATATCCGTCATTACACACTGTAAAGTCGAGGAAAAACTTTGAAAATAAACTGCTGTGACATGTGTTTTTGTTTAACTGATGAACATGAGTAGAATTCTGTTGTTAGAGTGAGTTTATTTTCTTAGTGCGCCATCTAGTTTGCTTTAAATTTAGACTCGCACGGCGCGGGCGAAAGGCGTACTTGACGTTTGTTGCAGATTGGGAATCTTGTCGAAGCCCATCTCGGCGAGCATCTCTTGTGTCTCGGCATCGACCTCAATGGGATCAACGTCTATGGCGGACACTTCAGGCACAAAGTTGTCACGTCGCTCGCGCTCTTCTTCTTGTAATCTAATTGAAATACCACGTACTGGGCCCTTAGAGATGCGTTTCATAAGATGCGTGACGAAACCGGCTACCTTGTTTCTGAGTTTCTTCGTTGGTATTGTGGCTATTTCGTCGCATATTCTCTTGTTGGTATGGAAGTCGAGGGTCAACCTTGTGTAGTACTTCTCGATGATGATCTTGGATGCTTTCTTGACAGTTTTAGTACGAACTCGACCCTGGAGAAATGCACAACGAACTCTCTAGTTAGATAATTGGAATTCAAACACAATTGTGAATGTACAATATAAGGAGGGAAAACTCACCATGATTGATGCAGAACTACGGCTTAGCCGATGTTAGAGAGAAGGAAAAAATTAGAGATTTTGACAGCAACCTTGTTTGTTGTCCACGGACAAACCGTTTGTGGTCTAGTCAATATTACCAAGATAAATAATCGGGGCCTAAGATATTATTATATCGTGGTATTAGACATCATTATTAGCCGGCGTCAACATTAACAAGGCTCAAGCACTCGGTACGACTCACGCTGTTTCCGATGTAAATAGAGACGCATGCGTAGCGCGATCGATTAGAGAAGCGCGCGTTTTGACATGTGAATTTTGCAGATAAAAAATAGTTCGAAATGCGCGCTTGTCAAAAAGCAGCAACGCTTGCACACTTCAATCCGCTTGTTTTGGGTCAGTATCAGCGTCGCAACATCCATCCACATACGCCTATCCACCGAGGAGTTGATATTGGTTATCAAGATACCCATCACATTTATTGTTGTGGTATCATCAACTATGGATGGGTTAGTACTACGAGTACTGACCCTCAATTGCTGGGGATTGTGGTTTGGCTCCCAACGACGTGTCGATCGTATGAAATCAATAGTGAAACACCTGAACGAAAATAACTATGATATCGTATTCTTACAAGAGGTCTGGGTTACATCAGACTTTGAAATCATCCGTGATGGCACACGTAACAAATTCAAATTCGCTCATCTCTTCAGATCAGGTAGTATATTGGGCTCGAGCGGAATAGTGATATTATGCCGATGGTATCCGAGAGTAGTGCACTTTGAGCCATATTCACTCAATGGATCCCCGTTCTATCCATGGCACGGTGACTGGTTCGCCGGCAAAGGAATTGCCTATTCACGAGTCGACTTCAATGGTCTCTCATTGCACTTATTCTCGACTCACATGCATGCCTATTATAACGAACACGAACGTGTTCACGACCAATACTCAATCCATAGGATATGTCAATCATACCAGATGGCTAGATTCATCAATTTCATTTCAGATACAGCACGCAATAGGAAAATGCATGGAAAGGATCTAATCATCGTCGCAGGTGATATCAACTCCACCTCGTCAGAATTGCCCTACAAGTTATTGACCACTATGACCGGCCTCGTGGATTGTTATAAGCTAAGTAGCTCTAAGCCCCATTCGAATGTTGTCCACAATTCAGAATCTTTCAATTTTTGCAAAAATTCAGCGTCTAATTCAAGCGACACCGAAGAGGAAGATATCACCTATTATCATCCACGCAATTCGTTTACCCCGCTGTTATACACTAGACAAAGTAACAGCAACGGTAAAAGCCCGCACTCCAATGGTATGAAATCAGTTAGTCGTTACAAATCACCAAGGAAACGTATTGACTTTATTCTAGTACGATTACTGACCCACGGTCACTGTGTCGTAGATAGATTCATATGTGAAAGTAAGGATCCTGTTACTGAATGCTCTTTGAGTGATCATGAGCCTGTCGTGGCTGAGTTGCAGATATTGGATGTTAACCCAAAACAAACGGATAACTCGATCGAACCTGACTCAGAATACCCACGAGAAACTACTAGTCAATGGCTACCCGAAACCGACCCCTCTAATGCGAAACACGCTTGCAACATATCCGTGGTGGAAGATGCACAAAAAATATTAGATCAATACCGTCAATACAATAAGACGGCGAAAACTCAATTGTTGGTGTTGTCAACAATATTCTTGCTTGGCTGTCTGCCAACTGCCACTTACTTTGCCCTTGCCAATGAGTCATTGTCAATATCCGCAATTGTGTTGATGTGGTTCTTAGCAGGTTCTGTTTATTCATTGTTATTATTGGCAGGTTTTTTATGTTACCGCTTCGAACAAGCTGCCATAGATGCCATAATCAACGACATGATGTGCAAGATAACAGTGTCTAAAGAGTACACAGATACAGGTGATAGCGTAATAGTGACAAATGGGTTTTGGCGCACAGACGATGACAGTGGTCCGGTTATGCAATGATACAGAGCAACAACAATAGGATTAAAATTGGTATCGAAACACGCTTGATGTATAATGGTAGCATGTCTTTAAATCGGGGTATACTTGGGTTTTATTATCTTATGATATTTTTTATGCTATAAAGAGTATAAACAGGTGATGATCGTTTGGATTATCATCTTATAGATAATCCACTTGGTTGAACGAACTTACTATCTTTAGATAGCATTTGTATAGGTGACAAAATTGATAATTTTGTGTGTGAGTGTATCTGAGTTATAAGATATATAGACAATGTAGTGTGTTTTCATGAGGACATTTGAAGGTACCTATTGAGCAACAGGTTTACAGTAGGCAAATCGGTGATTCATGTGCTGTGAGAAACTGCCCGAATGTGAGAATCTCTTGAGACATTTTTTGCATTGAAACGGCTTCTCACCACTATGTAGCCTTTTGTGTTCCTTGAGGTGATGCTTATGTTTAAAGGCTTTATCGCATTGATCGCACTTGTGAGGTCGCTTAGTTGGGTCGTCCTGCCGATGTGTAGGCGTAGTAGTAGTATTGGTTGTTGCTGATGTGTTGTGGTTGTTGGTTGTTGTTGTAGTAGGAATACCGTTTGAGGCTGGCACGACGGCATTAGATTGGTGTTTGTTGTTGTATCTGTGGAGTTTTTTGGTCGATGATATTGGTGTCGTCCTGCACCACGCTGGGGTTGATGTTGTAGTGGTGGTTCCATTTGATAGCGACGATGAAGGGGACGTGTCGTGATGATTGAGTAATAGTGAGCTAGACGATTGCGTGAAATCAAACGCTCCGTTGAACCCGTTAAAGCTAGTGGCTGTGTCAGGGTTTTGACGATTATTATTATTATTATTATTATTGTTGTTGTTATACGTATGCTGATTGATATATTCATCAATGATAGTTTGATTAACAAGCATCATTAAGTCATGATGCACGTGACGATTGTGAGTGTGTGTCGTCTGGCTGTGATTATGATGGTTGTGGTTATGGTTGTGGTGATGGCGCCGGTCTAACTTGGTCGAGCCACGACTCGATTTGATCGACAGATCAAGTGGCTGATCAAAAATCATTTTCCTTCATAAGATTTGCATAATAATTGCAACAAATAAACAACTCGAGCTTGATACAAGAACAACAAATCTATAATGTTAATAATTATGATGATGATGATAATCAATTAGAGTACACACGCGCAAGAATTGTCAACGAAAAAATTATCGAAAATTCTCAATAGTGTTGTTCGTGTGTCGATCTGTTGATATTATTCTATGCGTGTGTGTGTGCCTCTCGTGTCACGTCGGACGTTTGACATCTGTTGGTTCGTTTGTATCCTGTATGATGGTCGTGTCGAGCCCTACACGTACTTGGGTGGCGTTATCTAGACTATGTGAGCCTATCTTGGTGCCTGTTATGATGAATTGTTCGTCTGACTGTCTGTATGTTTGTGTGTGTGTGTGTGTCTAATGTGCTGCTTGCTTGTGTGACCCTCCCTAGGTTGGAGTATGTTGCTGCTGTAGTTACTTTCCTCCACCTCCGTTGTGTCGTCTTCTTTTGCTGCTTAGGTATCAATTGGTTAGGTGTGAGTATTCGTTTGTCTGTCTGTCTGTGAGTTTGTGCGTATGCATGTGAGTGAGTGTGTGTGTGTTTGTCGTACATGAATTAGAGTCAATGAGTGAGTGAGTGAGTGAGTAAGCGAGTGAGTGAGCGCTAGGTGCTGTCTGTTGTTGCCACAGGTTCGTTTTTGTGTTGTGTTCAGTTGCGCTTTGCTATGACTTGTGTGTTGTCGATGTAGCGTCTTGGTGGCTCACAGACTGTTGTTGTCGTCGGCGCCGACGCTGGCCTGTTGCTGCTGTTTCTGTTGCTGTTGCTGCCGATGCATCTGCCACTACGTTTTGTGCGAGCGTGTGCATGTGAGTTTGCCTGTGCGTTAGATTTGTTATCGCTCACCGTCGATTATTGGGCCAAGCTTGAAACGCTAATCACTAAGATGGCGCATGCCCGTTTGTCTCTTTGTCTTAATTCGCTGTGCGTCGCTAGTCCTGCTGCTGCTCGTCAAGTTCGTTCGTTCTCTCTCACTCGGCGTACTTTTCTTCTTGTTCTTGATATGTACCGTGTGTGCGCGTAGTTTTTTGTGTGTTGATTCGTTGTCGAGCAATGTTTGTGTGTATGTGTGTTCACGATGTGTGCTCAAATGACTTGGTGTGACTGTGTATGCGATTGTGTGCGCGCGAGTCCGTGTTTTTCGTTGATTTCACGGTGCGCACTATGGCTAATGTGTTTGTGTTTGCGTTGATGTGAATGTGTAGATTTGTAGATTAGTAAGTGTGTATGTGTCAAAAGTACTATTACTACAACACACAGTGGCGCACGTTTTGGTTGGCGCCGCCGCTGAAACCTGCACTTGGTTTTTGCTGCCGTTGGCTAGCTTCAAGCTGTTGAGCTTGAGCTTGAGTTTGAGTTGAGGCTCACGTAGATTTCTGTGCGTGTGCGTTTGTGTGCTCGTGTGTGACTCAGACTGCGCTCCTGTGCGTTTGTATGTTAAATGCACTGTTGAAATTGGTATGTTCGTATGTGCGTATGTGTGTGTGTGTGTGTGTGTGTGTGTTGTTGGTTGCGGATGAGCGCAACAAGACGACGAGTCCAAGTGCAAGATGACGAGCACCAACAACAAATGACACGAACCAAAAGCCTCACGAGCGAACCGACGAATCAGCGGTGAGCCGACAACGTTGTTGCTGCCTGCTTGCTTGTTTATTCGCTTGCTTGCTTGATCGATGCATCCTCAACACAGCACAACACGGCAACAAAGAGCACTACGAGTTGTGAGCTGCTACGGGAAAGGTTTGGCACCGACACACTCACAGTACCAACTACCACAACAACGTTGCTTTCACGACACAACGTGCCACGCCATTGTCGTTGCCGTACTTTTTCCTCTATAGGCTCACGCGCGCGGCCAGGCATTTGGCGCGTTCAACGCACTGACGAACGGACGAACGAACGAACGAACGTAAGTCTATCTGTGTGTGTGTGTGCCTGGCTAGCACATGGCGTATATGCGCACACAACACACACAGTCTTCTCGCTTTTCTTCTTGCTTCACTGTAGTAGTGACGTTCGCTCAATGTGCATTTGTGCGTTTGTCCGTGAGTTACCGTGCGACGTCATCAACTTCGTCATCGTCGTAAGCATTCTTGCATGAGCACACAAACACATCGAGAGGTGTTTTTCACTAACGTTAATGTCCGAGTTCATTTTTGCCATGCTTCTCAGAAGTGACTCAACATTTTTTACTACCCAAACATGAGAATTACGCCAGCATCTTAAGTTATCAAATAGAGCAATATGATTCTTGCTCCGTTTCTAACCATTGACAACTATCCTATCTTGGATTGATGTTCATGTTGTTGTCGTCTTATTGTTATTGACAATGAACACACTGAAACACAACAGCACATGGCCAGGCAAGGGACAAGTCGCGTGTCCGACTCAAATGTGAACCTTGAACCTGTTGTGCAGATATTCCATCGTTCGTAAGCAATTTTATTGTGCTTCAATTGCAAGCAATGTTCACTATATGAGGAGCAGATTGATTGGGATTAAAGTAACTTTTGATACAGAGATTCTCCAGTTCGATTAGAGATTATTGTCGATATCCGCAATAATCATTGTCACTATTGCATTGTATGTCACAGAAAACAGCTAATTGTGTGTGTGTGTAGAGCGCACATTTCGCCCGCAGCGTGAAATGTTGCCAATTGGTTGATGAGCGAGCGGAGGAGCAATGATGAGTGCCTACTTGCGGGCAATAAAAAAAATATGAAATGCAATGAACAAAAGCTTAAATGGAATTTCGACGCTTTCATCTCGAAGTTGTCGAGGTGTCGACGCTCGCACTATGTTGGTTGTCTGCATGCGTGTGAACCTGTGTGTGCGAGTGTCAGTCAAGATCAGTGACGCCCTCACATCTTTATTGTTGCTGATCATCAGTACGGCTGTCTACAGTACGCCTCAAGACAGACGGACACACAGGCACCACACTGCAATCAGCTGGTGACGGTTTCGTCTTGCACGTTGAGTTATAGATACTGATAATGGCCTGCCTGACTTACTTGATTTTAGAAGCTCATAAAGCTCGCCTTTCACGTTCACAACTCGAATCGACGTCGAGTCGAAAAAGTGAGCGAGCGAGAAACAGAGATGGGAAACGAGACAACAACAACAACTAGAGATTGGCGGCTGATGTGAGGTTGGCACACACACACACACACACACACACACACACACACACATGGACAAACACAAAAACATACAAGCTACATAAACACACACAAGCACTCACTAACTCACTGCCGGCGCTATAGTTATTTCAACAACAAACTGGTACCAGTTGTCGTGGTTGCTATAATGCGCTCCAGATGCTGACCATGTGCGTGGCATATGAGCTCCCAATGACTCTCTTTGATTTTAGCTTCCACTCGATGTTTGTCGCTTGTGCTTTTTGTTTTACTGTTTTGTTGCTTTGTCCCTGTCTTTATGTGCGTGCGTGTGTTCAAGGCGACGGACAATCAGTTTCACAGTGATAATAATTATATTATTGTGAACGCACACACAAACACACATTGTAGACAGAAGCGGACACACAGTTGCTTGGGCGGTTGAACAGTTTGCAACAATTAGTGCGCCTTCTGTTGATCGTCTTACACGCGCGCAATGCTCTGTGTGTTCGTGTATGCCGGGGCGACCGCGTTGTCTATTGACGTACCAAGATTGTATGCTGGAGTATGAGCTTGGAAAAAAACACTCTCGTTAAATTTGTTCAAAAGATTGCCAATAGAAAATTGAATTTAATTGATCTGATTTATTGGAAATTTACTCGTCATGAAATTTCGACTCGACTCGGATTAGGACATGATAATAGTTATTATTGATCTTTTTAAATGTAACACCATGGATGGTTACACAACCTTAGGACTCATACAATCTACCTCACACAGAACGGTTATGACTTAGAATTCAAACTGCCAATAACGAAAAAACGTTAATAGCAAGAACAACTGCCCATGACATTTTCCCTCGAACAATTGTTCGTAAGCAAGCAAAGTTCCAGTGGTGATCATGCCAACATTTGCCGCACCGTTCGAAAGAATTGTTTAGGATTGTGATCGCTCGTATCGGCCGCTAATCGGTACGTGTCACGGACCCACAGTGTTTGAATCGTATCTCTGTGTTATGAGAACCTCGTGAGATATCCTAACTCAAACGTAAGTCCAACGAGCGAACGAACACACACGTACGTTAAATTCGACGGACAACAGAGCGCATTCGAATACTGAAATGGTTACTGCAACGTTGGTCCTCATCAAATAAGGACCCCAAACACAAAGAGGCACTTTTCAGCTCGAGAGAAAGAGGAAACTGTGACGATGGTTCTCAAACTGAACGTTAAGTTTTCACATAATGCCGTTGACACTCGAAATTCATCTCACCGCTGGCTGTGTGTGCCACCTTTGCCATTGTAATTCGCTCATGTCGCTTGTTGTTGTTGTGTAATAGCGTTGTGCCATTCTTATATGTGTCGTACACAATGTATGCCTTACAATCTCAATTTGCATTGTTCTCGTCGAACCGACGCAAACGAACTTAAACGCCATGTACGCGTAGCACTATAATCGAGCGCCACACATCGGTGGCAGTTGACGTTGTGAACAGACGTTGCGTCGGTCAAGGTGAGTTAAGTTGCGTTGCGTTGAGTTGAACTGAGCTGAGCTGAAGAGTGCTGCACAGAGCACATCATGGCGTGGCATGGTACGGCACGTGACACGTGAAACCAAACGATCGTATTTGAAACATCACATGCACTCACATTCGGTCGCGTACTAGCATGTATCAGCATTACGCTCGCTCCAATTGATGGGCCGGCCCAACTATTGAAACCATCGCTCATGGGTTCTTTCGTGGCGATTGCATTGCACTCATTGTGGCGCGTGCCTGCTATGCTGTTCGAAATCTGATGTGTCAGTGTGTCAACAAGCAAGGTAAACGTGCAACTAAACTGAGAGATTGATCTGAATTAGGCCGAACTGAACTGAGTGAAAACAAGGTGAACACAAGCTGCAAACATTGTGCCCATAGTGAAGAACCAGAGCCCAATGGCGGCCCACAACGGCTTTTCTTCCCCATTTTCAGCACACTCACTGCAGCATACACATAGACTTGTTATGCTTTTGTGTTGTGAACAATTGCTCAATAACGATATTAGTTCCACATAGGCTAACATGTAGAGGACACATCCGTTTCTGAGGTGCTCCATGCTTGTGTTATGGATCCCAATGTAACACAAGAATCCAAACTGCATCGTTGTTCGCCTCTTCTGCTTCTTTTCGTCCGGCAAATTTTCCGTAAAGTTGAATGATGCCTCGTTTTTTAACATGCCATCAATAATTGGCACAATCTTGATTACTCTTTGGCTGCAATATTTAGCCATACTTAAACGGACATCTAACAAGCTGCAAAATTACAACGACAGCTGCTTCATAGACAACAAGTGCTTTGTGAATTTGTTTACTCTCGCTTACTTGATTTGTCGTGCGCTGTCTTGCCGTTATCTGCTCGATCAAGAAACAGTTGAACAGATGACACAAAATGTGACAAACAAACAATAGTAAACAAATAGAACACAAAAGGCAACAAGTGTAGCGCTGCTGTTGTCGTGTCGAGAGGTCACTTGAGACAAGAAGAGTTGTGTTCGCTTCAATTGATTAAGCTACACAGCTATCGTGCTATTCGGCGAGGTCAATGAAAGCGTTCAACAGCTAGCACAGAATCGCAATCACAGTTTCAAATCAAAACGAAAGTTGAATTGAAATTGTCAAAGAAGTGTACCAAAGAGGTTGTCACAATCGAGAAAGACTATCAAGCATCGTGTCTGTGTGTGTGTGTTTGTGGTTTTTGTGGTTCAGCGAAAGTGAACTTTCAAATCGAACAGACACACTCACACACGCACAAGTTTGACAGCTGCCGAACGTTTGGCACTGGCAAACAACTGTTGACATTGCATTGTGCTGCACTGGTGTCCACACACCAGTGCGTTTATAGATTATTGTTGTTGTTGCAGCTACTTGGAATGGGTTAGTTGGTAGGTTCACTTTCGATTGAGCATCGCATCGATATTTGAGTGTTTGATTGTTAAATTCTAGAATGAGTCCGCGTGTATGTGCATCGTTGCACGCCCACGATGGTCTCTCGTTAGAAAGTTATCGAGAAACGATCGGTGAGCAAAACGCTTGCTCGGGTCGGTCAAGCACGCGGCAATATTAGACTGGTGCGATGTTAGATGGCACGAGCCATGGCCGCGAGCACGAACAACGTTAGACCTACACCACGTTAGCGATTGCAACCGACCAGGTGCCACGAGACGAACGCGTGCCGTGCCTGCCGCCACCTACAACACGTGGGCACAAGGGCGCTCAAAATCGCGGGCACTGCAATGGTGAAAGAGCTTAAATCTGAAACATTATCGACAGCAGAAGCAGCAGCAGCTCATCTGCTGTTGCTGTTGCTGTTGCCGTTGCCGTTGCCGCTGCCGCAAGTAAACAACAGCGGTAACTTGGCATTAAAACTGGATCACACAATTGGGCGCTGCTGTTGTGGGGGCCATAGTTGTGACGCACGTAAGCATGCACGCACAAACTTGAGTTTAGTAGCCGTTGACACTTTATTTCGCTAGTTCGTTTGCGTCTACTTCAACATTGTGTTATACGTTCGTTCTGTACTTCGTTTGTTTGTCACTCGTTCGTTTGCTTGCTTGCATCGTTTATTTGGTTGATTCGTTCCTCCACTGCTCGTGCTCATTCATTCTGATTCTGATTCAAGTTCACGTTCGCTTATGTCGCCAACGACTTTCATGTTGCGACACGCAGAACTGCCAGGGAACGACGAACAGTGTCGGCTTTGCTCTAATAGTTCACGTGTGTCAGGGTGGCTGGCCGCAAAGGTGCACGCGCACACGCGTAGCCTGCCTGTCGTGCAAAGGTGTGTGTGCGCTCGCGTGGCTTCCTCTCGAATGTCGGCGTCAGTGTGTGTGTGTGTTGTGTTGTGTGGCAGCACACCTTAACGTCACTGTCGCTTTCGCTTCTTGAACTTCAGCTTTCGCTCTTGTTTTGGCCTCCATAAACTGGCTTTTGCTGGCTTGCACACAACAGCAACGGTCGATTGTTGGGCTCAATTTTTGCAGTCTCGCTTCTAGCTTTCACTTGCGCTCCTCGCGCTCACAGCTCTCAATTTAGCAGTTGAGTTGCCAATGAGATGGCGTCACATTCGTTGCTTGCTTGCGTCGAATCAAATCAAACGTACAGAACTTGAGTTGTGTCGCGTGCCGCTCACAGCATAGTACAATCGAATGAAGAATTGAGAAGAAGAAGAGAGAACAGGAAACAAAAGCGGAATATAATCGGAAATCGGTACCCATTTGATCTTCGGCGTTGCGCCGGCGTGTGTCGTACGTGCGCACGCTTACGTATTGCTGTTGTTGTTGTTGTTGTTTTCTTTACATTTGCTGAACAAACGTACACGCAGCCGGATGCGACTATACTTTCACTCGATTGTTCACTTGCGTCACGTGAATCATTCACATGATGTTTGATGACGCACTCACGCACACACACACACACACACACACACACACACACACACACACACACACACACACACAATGCACGATTAAGCACCGATGCACAAACTGACCGATTGCAAGCACCTGGAAACAAGCAACAATGCCAATAATAAATAGGAAATGCATCAAGGTAAGCACCGTGATCGCGATTGAAACTTTGACTCTCAGTTGCATTCGACGACGATTGCGTCATGTTGGGCACTTTGTTGGTCTCAATTGGTGGTGCACGTGCTCGCGAGCACGCTAGTACGTGTTCATGGGGACATTTTGGAGGCGGACACACATTCATTCGGCACCCAAGCGGCCGCTGGCGGTCGAAAAACATTGACACAGAAGCAAGCAATAAAATGAACGTGTGTGTGTAAAAGTTTCCATATGTCTGTTTGTTTGTGAGCGTCGTAGTCGTCGTCTCATGTGTCGATGATTTCTCTCACAAATGCTAATGTTAATGTGTTGATTGCACACGTACACTTATTAGCTGTTGGGCGCACTAATCTGTGCCAATCTCATATGAAGAAGTGATATTGAGACAAGGCGGCAAACACAAACGCACAAATGAAATAATGATGATAAAAAGAGCCAGAATGAAAGGCTAAAAAAGAGCAGTCAAAAGAAGTGAACATCCGGAAACATTTATGAGTTTCTCAGGTTTTCAGCGTCACCGACCAGTGTCATCGTTAAAAGTAAAAGAAACAAAACTATAGGTTTGCTCGTGTCATGACAAACGAGCGATAGACTCATTGTGTTTTGTTTTTTAATTTCAATCTGAGCAATCGAATCAGCTGTACAGCCAATCAGCCAGGCATTGGAATCATTGAAAGTTCAAGAATCGCTTCTCAAGTCGTCGAAAATCGATGAGTCGTCTATATTCACCATTATTGCTTCTGCTTGAGTTTGTTCCGTTTCGCTTTCGCTGACAATGACCTTGATTTGCGATTCTTCCTATCAAACTTATTGTCGACTACGTCTGTCATAGCTGTTGCTATATTTGCTGATAGTTAAGCTCTATAGTTGATGACTTCTCTTGTGTGTTGATTGCCTCGAAACGACGACAACTACAACAACAAGCGACGCATTGCTTGTGCACACAAAATAATGCCACGCTCTCCTTGACGATCAGATCGCTTCACCGACAATAATCTAACTAACTTTACTTCAAGACAATACTAATGTTCGAATTAGTGCTATAATGTGCTCCAGATGCTGACCATGTGCGTGGCATATGAATTGCTGCTGCTGAGTGTGTGCGTGACAGCACACATTTTGTGGATCAATTTGATTTTGCGAAAATTAGTGCGCTTCTTGGACTGCGCTCTCGGGATGCACAATCTTGAATTTAGCGCTAAAATAATTAAGGCGCTAATAAATGAATCACCAACAACCGTGATGAGTGCTAAGATCGATTCGAATCGATTCTCTAAATTATTTCCATGAAACTTGAAATATTTCTACAAGTATTAGAACAAACAACAACAACCACAAATGTTGACAACAAGAAGACGAATTAATACATCATATGGAACAATATTAGTATTATAGAACTGTAATTTTGTTTAAACAATTACAGTTCAATAACGTAACTATGTAATAACAAAACTCAGGATGAACATGGTCGATTATGGTGAATGTGGTTGAATAGGAAGCGAGCACGGAACATCAAGCGCGTGCGGACCACCCGGTCCCGTGTTCGTACGTATTCTTGGCTATCTGACGTAATCTTTCAGCGTTCGCCTGCCCCGTAGACGCAACCATCGAAGCAAACAAACCGTTCGGATTATTGGTCAACAACAAATGCGGATGATCAAATTCAACGGCACAGCCGGCGTCCATCACAAGCACTCGATCACAGTCCATGATTGTGTTCAATCGGTGCGCAATGATTATCACTGTTGAGCTAACAAATTGTGTGCGCACTGTTGATTGGATGATCTCGTCGGTGGTCGGATCAACATTGGCGGTCGCCTCGTCCATGACAATAATTCTGTTGCCGCGCAGCAAGGCGCGCGCCAAGCATACCAACTGACGTTGGCCCGCCGACAGGTTGGCCCCACCTTCTGCCAGACATGAATCGATTCCGTTTGGCATGTTGCGCACGGCATCGCGTAAATGTGCGTGCTCGAGTGCACGCCAAATCTGTTCGTCACTGTACGCGTC
Organism: Fragariocoptes setiger; assembly: GCA_019968535.1. NCBI lineage: Eukaryota > Metazoa > Arthropoda > Arachnida > Trombidiformes > Phytoptidae > Fragariocoptes > Fragariocoptes setiger. The sequence goes on from JAIFTH010000012.1 coordinate 21,622, forward strand.
GAACGGATCCACATTGCGACGCACGGTGTCTGTGAACAGCGCCGGCTCCTGAGGTATAATTCCAATTGCAGAGCGCAAATCCTTCAGACCCAACTGTTTGGTATCCACGTCGTCAATTGTGATGTTGCCATCGAAATCGTACAACCGAAACAATGTCGTAATGATCGACGATTTGCCGGCACCTGTGCGTCCGACTACGCCCACTTTTTCGCCGGCACGCAAGCTGAGATTGAGATTCTTTAACACAGGCTTCGCGTTGTGTGAGTCCCGATTGTAGTACAAGTCGACGCTGCGAAACGTCACCGCACCTTTGTCGGGCCAACTAACAGGTGGCTTCTTGTTGGGCGCACGTGTCTCGTAGTCGTCCTCTTGCGGTAGCTCACAGTATTCGGCCACACGCTCGACACTGGTCATCAGCGCCTCGAGCTCGGCCAACTTCATGATGCCATGCTGAATCATGCCACACATCATGATGGCATTGGTAGTGATGAGGCCCGCACTGGGTCCGCTCAGTTGAGCCACCACAGCCCACAGCGACACCAGCGAAATGTACACCACGTTCACCCAGTCCAGTGTGACCGCCAACCACCTGTTGCAGCCCAAATGCAACAAAAACACCGACGAATGTTTGTCCTGATACTCGACAAACGTTCGGTCGAATATTGGCTCAACTTTGGTGGCACGAATCGTCGACAAACCAAGCAACGAGGTGGATAGATGTGAGAAGATTGGACTGCGCGCCACTCCCTCTAACCGTTGAATGTCACGCGCCGACTCAACGTAGATTTGATGGACTAGCACGAAAATAGCAACAACTATTGCGGTGGGCACAATAAGACGAATATCAATGGCACTGGTAATGACAATACTTGCCAACCATTGGAGCAGGACTTCGTACACTTGATACGCAGTGACTGGAATGAGCTCGTCCAACAGGCCAATGTCGCGTGTGGCTCGATTCAAGAAACGACCAATGGGTGATTTGTCAAAGAAGGATATTTTAGCAAACAGTGCCGAACGGAACAGGCGTTGATACATTATCTTGGCGGCACGATTTGAGATAGCAAAAAAGACGAAATTTTTTGTCACACAAATCACCACCAATACAGTGATCATTGACGAGTATACAATAGCATGGTCGGAGGTGGACAAGTGTTCGACCAGAGAATACAACGGCCGATAAATGGGCGCCACATATTGTTGGTCACGCACATCAGTTATTGCTGCTGTTATCGAATCATTTATGTTGTGTGTATCTAAATGGTAGCTAGACAATGGCCATGTCATTGTCTGTGTATCCGTGAAATGTTGCAGCTGTTGGTGATGTCGATTTTGTTCAATCATTGTCCAGATAGTAAGATAAATATCGATGATTGAGTAAATCAACTGAGTGATCAAGAAGCCTACAATTACGAACACAATATCCATTGTGGAGCCTGTGGTATAATAATCGATCCAAACGCGTGCGTTCGCAAACTCGCGCCCAGCCGACTCTTCTTCGGGCTCATTGGCTTGCTGCTTATTGTCCTTCACCTGTTGCTGTTGCTGCTGTTGTTGTTGTTGTTGTTGTTGTTGTTGACTGGATGGAACTTGTTCTGTTTGACTCACGGCACCCACACACGTGGTAAGCGTTGATTCATTGAGCGAGCGAGTGTTTAGCGATTCCATTGAGCCGTGGAGAGCAGCTTCTTTCAGGAAGCGTGCCTTGGCTCGTTGCGTCAATGTGCTCGTCGGTGTGTGTAGTTCGTGCGATTGTTTCGTTGACACTGTTGACAATTCTTGTTGCTTCTCTTTGTTGTTGTTGTTGTTGTTAATGTGATCTTGTTGTTGTTGTGATTGTTGATGATGATTATTGCTGTATGGTTCAGCAGCTCTACTGTTAGCGTGCTGCTCACTGTTAGTTTTAAGCAAAAATTCAATGTTGTTCGATTGAAGCAATTCTTTGTACGTTCCAAATGCCACACACTTGCCTTGATCAAGCACGAGCAATTTGTCGCAACGAGGCAAGAATTGTAACTGATGAGTGGCCAATATGACGCACTTGTCGTGCAAAAACTCCACAATCGCCTCATCGAAAATGTGATTGGCTACGTGCGCGTCGACGGCTGACAACGGGTCGTCCAGAATGTAAATATTGGCGCGCCGATACAAGCAACGCGCCAGATTAATGCGCGCTCGCTGGCCGCCGCTCAACGAGGTGCCCTTGTCGTTGATGTAAGTGGCGTCGCCGTGATCGAAAAGTTCCAGGTCACATTGTAGCGCGCATACCTGTATGATGCGCCGGTAGCGTTGCTCATCGTACGGTTCGTTGAACACAATGTTGTGGCGCACGGTGCCCGCAAATATCCACGCTTGTTGGCTCGCATAACTAATGATGCCATATACACTGGCTAGCCCGCTGCTGATGGGTAACTCGTTGAGCAATGCCAAACCGAGCGACGATTTGCCGCTGGCCACTGGGCCGCACACAATCATGAGCTCGTTAGCGCGTAGCCGCAGACTGATATCGTCGAGTGTAACTTGACGCGCGTCCTGCGTCCATGAGGCTGACACGTGGCTCAACTCAACTATGAAATCAGCATCAGAATCAATAGTTTTTTCTTGCTGATGCTCAACAGCGGCAACATCGTTCGCGGCTTTGTTGTTGTTGTTGTTGGTTCTACGAGTAGGTGGTGGTGGTGGTGACGACTTGAGATGACGCAAACAAGCCGAGTTTTGTCGATCTTCCATGAGCAAGAATTCTTCGATACGACTCACCGACACGATCGCCTCGGCGCCCATAGATATTGCACTGGGCACGAAACGTGTCATCGTCATTTGCACATTGTTCAGTATGGCCAACGACATGAACAGAATTCGTGCATCGAGCTGTCCGTGAAACACCAGGCAATGAAATATAATTGTGACAAACAGAAACAATTTGCCTGACGCAAACATAAGCGCCATATTGGCTCCCTTCAGTTGCATGGAGCGTTGAATGGCGCGCACTTCGGCGCCACGTGCCTCGTTCATAATGCCAACGTACGCATATTCCCAAGCGTAAGATTTGACAATACGCAACACGGAGATGATCTCGCTGACCAAACGGATTCGATTGTCCGACAAACGGGCAATGGCTCCGCGCATTGTCCCAAATTTGCGCGATATCCACATCTGGAATGGCACCATCACCAGTAACAGCATGAGACTGCCTACACAAGACGCGCCCAACAATGGCCACAATATGTACATGGACAGTATAGTCTGCAATGGGCCCACCCACACGAACGGTAACAATATAAACACCCAATTGAATTTGTCCATGTCGTTTGACAACAAATTCACCATTTGACCGATGGTTGTTTTACCCAACGCTGCTTGCGACAAGTGTAGCGATTTTTTGTACACCAGATGCGAGCAACTGGCGCGCACGTGCAAACCGAGTCGCATCATTTCGAAGCCATAAAAGTGAGCCGTCAAGCACCACAACGATGTGCATAGTATCAATGCCAGAGTCCATTGGACGAGCGGATCGGCCAGTGACCACTCTTGGGCGGGCTCGCTCACACGATCGGATGCGCTAATATAGTGCAACATTTGGCCCACACTGTACGCGGTGCCTGTCTTGAAAATGACCTCGGCAAAAAACGTGATCGCCGAATTGAAAATGCACCACTTGAGGTTGGTCTTGACGATGGCGCGCAACAGGGACGGCTTGCCACGCCCATCTTCCAGGCACCGCAACTCTATGAGCCAATTGTGTTCCAATTTGTCGCTGACACGTTGGCATTGTTCGCGGCTTGTCGGTACCGTCGGCATGTCGCTCATATTGAGCGGACGCTTATATCCGGTCCACAAAAATCGAAACATCCAGACGAAGAATATTCGATTGATGAGGCCGGCCTCGTCGAACGGATGCGCTCGGTGCTGCTGCTGTTGCTGACTTGTGAGGTTGCTGATATTCTTTGCACAACACTTGCCATTTTGTTGTTTCACAATTCCATTTCCATATGCTTGATCTTTCTCTGTTCGGCCTACTATTTGTTTGTCGTTACTTTTATTTGATTTGTTGCTCATCATTGCTATCATTTGCTGGCAACAACAACAATCTTGAAGTTGAAACAAATTGTGCTTTTGCTGACACAATGATCAAATCAATCGTATTTAAATGTATGCAATGTATAATTCAACAAATGTTTGTCATACACTAAGTTTCAATATCCCAATGGTGTTTGCTGATTGGAATTGAAAAAAACTGTTCACTATCTGTTTGAACCTAATTGATCGGATTGAACCTTTTATCTGGTCGAATTTCGCTCTGATCGACATTTGAACAATTGTCGTCGATAATCACGAGTTATCACTTGAAATAGGAAATGTTCACTCTCACTCTTTCACGGCCACCACTGATCAATCGAACACTGATTGACTGTGTGTATACTGTTGACTACCGTCTGTGAATGAAGAGATGTTACACTGACTTACACTTGACATTCGCACTCACACTTAAGCTCTTTCGTCGATGCCTGTGTGTGTTAGTCAGACAGATTCGACACACACACACACAGCTTGCTAGTGAGCGAAAATGTTGGCGACAGAAAGCTCAACTCACTATCTAACACATGATTCATTCATGTGAACGATGTCTGATGTGGTGTGATGCGATATAACCACCACTATTGCGGCACCGCAGCGATTAACCGCATCATGTTCACACACAAACACACGTTTGACGTACAAGCACCCACTAGATGACAAGTGCACTGTTTTTACGTTCAGTGCGTGTGTTTTTGTGACTCTAGAGACTCAAGCGCACATAGCGACATAGTAAAGTGAGAGTACATTTCTTCTCTTTCATCATCAGTGGCTGATGGTCGTCATAACATGACATAATAATAATCACTCATTGATAGTGGCCTCATCATTGTTTGATTGTTAATATCAATCGGTTGATCGATGCCAATCGATCGTCGACGACTCTGACGTTGATATCGTTCAAACGTAATGCCGCTGAAGCCGATCAACATAATAACTAGACATCGTGGTTCGTGTGTCGATAAAAGTGTGTCAAAGTGTTGTCAATCAAAAGCTGTGTATTTTGTGATTTAAAAAAATACATTCGAAAAATACATGTATTTTTGGTGAATAATTTATCGTCCGAACAACAGTGCTACTCATTGACTGCTCATTGTGTATGAGGTGAAGTGAATTGAATTGGATTGAAGTAAATTGAATTGAATGTCAGCAGACAGGAATCATGTGCGCAATTGATGCGCAAGCAAGACAAATTTAGAGGTCATTGCTCAACTGTTCATGTAGTTCGTGTGTCACCAATTGTTAGCTCTTATAATTTGGCAATATTCCAAATCACTCCCTCATCCTCTAATACCTGGACATGTTCATTTGTTTCGTCGTGACAGTAATAATCATATTAACAATAGGAACGGATTTAATTTAGGTGCATCATGTTAGGTGTATGTGCACCTGACACAACAATAGTGCCGCCGCCGCGGCTATGGCTTACGGCTTATGGCTCGAGGACGAATATAAACAATACAAGCATAAAAACATCTAGCTTACAGAAAATGGTTCATCTCAAATCATTCATTTTATTATTTCATATTTCAATTCGACGTCAGATTCGTCGATCAGGCGTCCTTCAGGTTCCTTGTCGGTACGCCTTGAATGCACGTCTAATGTAAGCCTTGGCGTCATGATGGCTCTCGTTGTTAGCTTTCAGTGCAGCGCCATCGATGGTGGTTGCATCACACGACGAATCAACGACGTCACGCTCGAGTTCTCGCTTCAAGAATGCGATATAATTCATGGCTAATCGGAGTGTGTGGATTTTGCTCATTTTGTCCGACGGCTCTTTTGGAATGATTGATTGGAGTTGCCTGAAGCCTTTGTTCAGAGATTCAGTGCGTCGACGTTCACGAACATTAGCTAGTGTTCTGTGTGCCGGTGATTGGCCTCTATTGGCGGTGGTGGTGGTGGTGGACATATTGTCTCCATTTGTAGATGATGATGATTCAGTTGGTGACGATGACAATCGTCTACGCTTGGCAGCAGGTGCATTTTCAGAGTGATCGTGATCACGCTCCTCGCGATCGCGGCTAAAGTCAAGTGATATTGATGAAGACGGTGACAACGGCAACTGTAACACGTGTGCAACTGACTCCGTGTTAGTGTGATAAATGTCAGGTGAATATTTTGCTGTTATTGTTGTTGAATTTTGGGTGACATTTCGAGTTGAATAGTATGAATTGGCTGTTGTGGGCGAGTAATATTGTTGCTGTTGCTGTTGTTGACATTGTGGACGAAGCGGGTTGCTGTTGTGATCAGCGTACAAGCACTCATATTTGGAGCACTGTATTGTCGTAGGTGTAAACAGTTGTGGTGTCACCTGTGGTCGAATGTTGGCCATTGTGGTTGGTAAGCTCTTTTCTAGTTGGATCTGTGCGTTTTAAACGAATGCTTCTTTGGTCTTGGAATGATAAAACATTCGCAAGTGCGTAAGTTTGTAAATTTGATTGTGATGATGACTAACTGACAGCAATCAAAGTGATGCCGAATTTGACAACTCAATTCATTTACGTACGCTTCTTGTGAAGTTTCCTCTGAACAATGAACACAAGGAGACGAGAGGCATCGAATAGAGAAACAACTAGCACACACACACACACACACACACGCACAGTTTGCATAGAATGGTTTCATAGAAACGAAGAAAGCAATCGATCGCAGGCTCAGAGAGTGAGTCGGCGTGAACAGTACGTGTACCGTGCACAAGACGATAATTAGTTTGATTAGTTGGTTCGTTTATAGATTAGTCTTTGGCTGATTGTGGACGGTGCGGTGAGTTGCTGCTTTACGCTCTTCTCTCGCTCTGTTAGCCTGGCAGCAATGTTGGCCGATGCTTGTTATTGTGGCGGCGGCCATGACGACAACAGCAATAACACTATTGATAGTAAACCCTTATTGATAGCTTTGTCCGGGTTCGTGCGTCCGTTCGTTCGTTCGTTCGCTCGCTGCCTGTTTCAGATAGCCTGTTAGATCAAGCAGTCGATCATCGACTGACTGACTGACTGATCAACACTGATCAAGGCACCGAAATGATGAGAGAGTGATCACATCAAATCAAATAGAACTGACTCATATCAAACTGAACGTCGTCAGTTGAAGTAGTGAGTCGCGAGCTGCAAGGTTCAAACTTGTTAGCGGTAGATAACAGTGTCAGTCAAAGGCCAACGTTGCTCGTTTATAGTCGAGTAACAAGTGTCACACACGACACTACACCTCTCGGAGTTGCAAGCTTGAATGCAAGTGCAAAATTATCATTACTACGACGACGGAGCTACGTCGTACCGTCAACACAGTGCGTGTAGTGACGAGCGAGTGGACGTGTTGGTGACCTTGGGACGAGTGGGCGTTGACATTGGGCGACACGCCATGCACGTGCGCCGTACACGTCGTTGTCGTCATCGTTGGCGGCGCCGGCGGCACCGAGCAAAGGCAGCACCGATGTCCAATGTATCACCGGTTCAAGCATCAAGCACTGATAAAGCCAGGCTGCCACTAACATAATCTGACACTAACTACAAATGTGATGAGAACTAAACTCGATTAGAGGCAATACTTTCTCTTCATCGATAGCTTAACTTTTCTACCAATACAAATAAGTCCATGTGATGTGTCGTCGTTGTCGTCGTGTTATTATCGTTTCAAATGACCTCCTATCAATTCAACAACAAACTCGACCATAGTCACCAGATCAAATACTAGCTACCACATGATTAAACTAGCATAAAAAATAAGAATAATAATAAAAAAATTATCCCATAGTAATTTGATAGAGTATACATAGCTAATTTGCTGTTGAAGCGCTGTTGCATTGACACTATGTATTGCTGCTTGTCGATTTGATGCTCACCATTAGCAACAAATGACAACTGATAATAATCGTCGTAAAATTTGCCACCCAAATAGGCAATCGATGGCACTGACCGACACAGAGATGAGACACCCACACACAAGACGAATTCGATGAGTCTTTGATTTCGCAACCATCAAATGCTTGTAACTGCTCATGATTGTTCTCCCATCGTTGTGTCTCGGCTTTTGGTATCGAATTCTGTGCGCCAAAAGTTTCCTTTTAGTGTGAGCCGCTTCTGCTTGCTTTGTTAGTTTGTTGGTTCAGTCGATCGCTCGCTCGCTCGGTGCAAAATTGGAACGTGCAAATTAGATTATCGACAACTTGCAGAGTTTTTCACTCACAGTCACTAGTTGTGCGTGTGCTAGTTTGTTGAGCGAAACAAAGAGAGTATCGATTTCAACTTGACAAATTATTGGCAACACTAACGAAACAATATTGGCACGAAGCAAAGTGTGACGAAAGCAAACTATGTGTCCGAGTGAATACTGACTCAAACGGACAAGTACGAAAGAAGAGCACCGATTTTCATCACTAACTTTGTTCTAATGTTAAAAACAAACAAAAAACACGTGCCTTCGCATGTTTGTGTAAATTTTTTCGAGCCCTCAAAGCATTATTGGAAAAAACAATGGCACTGCTTTCTTCACACGTCACCCAAACTTGGCGCGTCACACAATTCATTGCTCGTCGCCAAACAATAGTGCCCACTGGCCACACAGTCATCAACGTGTGGTCGTCTCTCAATTCTTTTACTTGTTGTGAGTAGACAACAATCTCACTTGCTTGATTAGCTGAACGTTTGATTTGCTTAATTTGACTTGACGGCGAGCTCTCGCTGACACGAATCACCAAGTGACTTGTCGGCCAACATCAATCTGATTTTCACTCTCGACTCGAGCTCGGGCAAGTAAGTGTCAGTTTAGTGTCAGCAAATGAGAATTCATCGATCAGCGTTTTGTGAGCTGAGCTCTTGCGATAGCTTGAATCTTTGCATGTAAAACGAGAGCTGAGAACAGATTAATTCATATGCGTAGTTTGCTTTTATTTATTGAAGGCCATTCAATATGAGTGGAAGTAGCAAAGCAAGACGCCTCAAGTCTTTCGATGAATACACACGTATAAGCGTGTGTATTCATGTTGTGTGGGCGTCACATGGCTACGCAGTGCTTGCGCTCGCGTATGCTTTCGTGCGCTCGAGGCTGGCTGACCCTACTGTTGGGTGCCATGGAAATGCAACTGGCTACAATACAACACAATGGCACTTGAATCGAATCACACGCTTACTCTTGTGCAAATGTTGAGCCAACACTGACAATGTTGAGCCCATCGTGCGTATAATATGATGCTTGTTAAGCTTAGCACACTGTGAGATAGTCCAAGTGCCAATGCAAGTGCGAGTACGGATCGCGAGCGATGAGCTAGCGTGAATGAACGAGAAGAACAAGCACGCAACCTGTTCGAGGCACAGACCATTCTCACAGTGTTCACACAGTCACACATTCACTGTGCAATTCAGGCAGGCTGTGCTATGCTCTTCCATGCTATGATACGCTTTGTCAATTGCCATTGCCATTGCCTTTGCTAGCCGACGAATGCTCGATGAACATGTAATCTAATAATAAAAGAAGAATATACGATGTAACATCCAACTTTAACTCTCGGCGTTGAAGTTGAAGTTGAGGTTGGCGAGCGAGTGTGTGAGTTTATTACGAATCGAGCACTTTATTGAGTGAGCTGAGTTCGCTCAATGGCCAATAGTTATTTGTTTGTTTGTTTGTTGTTGTTGTTTTTTTCACGTGTTGTCCAGTTTACGTAAACTAGCACAAGCACATAGCAAGCACACGAACAAGTATACATTGGGCGCGCCCTTCGTCCAATTGGCAACAACAACAACAAGAGCAACAGAAAATGCATAATGGTGAACGACATTGGCATAGCGTGGGCGTGACGATCTTGATTGAATGCAAGCACGCGTCCCTCTCTCGCTCGCTCATACCCACAAGATAAGGTAGGCTTTATTTTTTACTCATATCAAACTGCAGTGAGTTCGCAAATCTCGTCGTTCGGCGTTCGACTGTCGATAGTGTGAATTACCAGGGTTATATGATCATTGATCATGTTATGTTTATGACAGGATGATAATAAGCATCAAGTTAGAGGGAATAATAAAGAGCGCTGTTGTAGTAGCTAGGTGTCTCAAAATAGAATGGAGCCATGGATCGAGAGAACGATACAGTGTTAGAGCGTTAGAGGGCGCACGCGCATGTAAATTTGTGTTTGGCTCATTTTAGCTTCTTTAGTGTCGTTAACTGCCAAATTGTCCAACTACTCATCGCTCAGTTGCCTATGAGTTTGAGTTGCGTTTCCAGTTATCACTCATAGCTGGCTAGTAGGCCAGTTATTGCTGTTGCAGTTACGCCAGTTTAGACTCGAGGCACATGTTGTTGTTGCTGTTGCATAAACTCTTGACACTATGGTTGTGAATAGTGAGCAATGGTTGGCGTAGCATCAGAACAGCGTCAGGTCAGCTTAGTCGCAGTAGCGGCAGCAGCGACGGAGGCAGGACAACGAGGTGCCCGCTCGTACAGTGCAAGAGCTCACGGGGTTGTTTAGCGCTGACAGCCTGTGCTAGTGCTTGTTGAGGTCATGGCAACGCTGGTCGCTGGCTGAAAAAAGCATCACACCAACGGCTAACTTCAGACAGACTTCAGAAGTGTGGCGTGTTGTTTTTAGCAGCAACGTGCTGTTCTGTTCTGTCCTGTTCTGCGCGAGCTAGTAAGCGAGCGAGCAGTTGGCTCATTCACACAGTCGTCTTGCATTGTTGTAGTGTCTAAATGAATGAAGCGAGCGTAGTACGAGTGATGACATATAAACAATCAAAACGGAATGGGCAAAAGAAAAAGCAAAGCCGAGTGAATGAAAGAAAGCGAAACAAAAAAATCAAGTTGAAAAATAAACAGAAAAAAAAACAGTGAACAAGCGAGTGAAGGAACGGGCGGTGCACCTGAAAATTTGCACATACAATTTTATTATTCGTCATCGTCATTTTCATGTCATTACGTGTATTACGCGTAACGACATGTTGGCTCAAAGATCAACGTTACAAGCTAGCATCATTTAAATGAATCCACCAACCAACTAACACCGATTGCGCCAGTCGCCCGTCCGGACGTCGGCTCTCTTTTGCTTTTGGTTTTTTTTGATTTGATCAAAGCATTCGTCACACACACACGCACACATTTGGTGCAAGCATCTGGTGAAAAAATAACAGCAACAAGAATATTCTTTTAACGTCAACAAGCTCAGCCAGGTAGACAGTGAGGTTCGACAACAGTCAAGTCCAAAAAGAACAACTGCTACGGTGCTAGGCAGGGTAGATGGACAGGATAAATTCATGCGTAAAAAGCAATTGTGTGCTGAATTGAACAGATTAATTGAAACCTAATCCTGAACTAAACGGTAAGCTAAGCTGATCATCGGACAAATAGGCGTCGTGTATGCAAATTTACGCTCTACGCTCTACGTTGCTGAGCTGTGCTGTGATAAGCTAAGGGCTAGTAGTGGCCAGTGCAATGGTCCGCTACCGACAGTGACAGCCACAAGCTAGAGAAATCAGTCAAAAGTTGAAATGAAATGAAAGTCAAAAGATGTGGCCACAGTTTTTTCTCTCTCACATTTGCATCTTCGCAACAGGAGCAACATGACTAGCACATCAACTAACCACGTTCATGAGCAAAAGCAGAAGCAGAGGCATACACAACAACAATTTTAATTTAGCAAATGTTCACCTTTTATTCTCATCAACAAATGAGTTCACCATTACAGGCTCACAATTCAAGATACAAGTGAAGAAGAAATGAGACCGAACTTAGGCTCAAGCTCATTGTTAGCCAGCGATCACACACTAAAAAACGATGGTTAATTGTTGCAATTCACAACAATATTAATCGCAATAAAATTGTTGTAATTGTTGAGCTCGCACGAATAGCTATCATCATAACGTGTTACATAACTACAGCTGTAGCACTAGCTGCTTCTACGATGGCAATGGCCAATTGCCATTGGCAGCTTCCTGTTTTTTAATATTCATTCAGTTTATCAGCTCATCAGAAAGTTTACTCACACACTCACAGATTTCAATGTTCAAAGTTTGTCAGTGAACGACTGACAAACTCAGTCATCAGAGCCATTGAAATATCAAAAACAAGTAGTGAATATGAATGTCGAACATGATCAACGCACGTGTTATGAAACAACAGTGACAACTGACAGACAAGCAGACAGGTGACAACGACAAGTGTACAACGGTAACGAAAACAGTTGACGAAACCGACAAGAGATTAGAGATTGAGATGCACTGGTTCAACAAACAGAAGGAAAATGAAAGCGAACATGTTCCTGCGAATCACACACAGTGACAACGAAATCACATTAAATTGCTCACATCGATATTGACAACGAGCGTTGGAAACAAACACGTTACACATGTGAAACAGACAGAAAGTTGTTTTCAATAATGGCCAATTGGAACTATTCATCGATCTTGTCGTCGTCGCCATCACCGATAGGTCGACCTCGAAATTTGAAAAGGCTCAAGATAATATCACACGCACTGATTTTGATCTCATTAGTTTCTAGTAGCGCACAAAGTGCCGATAACACAAAGTCAACTGTAGCGCCGACTTTTGCTGGAAGATTAGAATCAGGTGCTCGAACGTTGGTCGAATTCATTGATTCAAAATTGGTCAATATTGAGAGTTATTTACCGATTGAACACCACAACACCTCATCATCTACAATCATATCATTGCCCATGAAGTCTATCGATATATCGAATTCGACCAACGCAACTTCGGCGGCGGCGGCAGCACTCAATCTCAAGCAAGCTCAACAACGAGTTGTTCAAAGTCCCTTTTCTGATATCAACATTAATAATCAAATACAAACACAACGGACTTCAAGACCAATCAGGAACGCGTTGAATAATCAGGCAGCCGACAGATTCACCACCGCACGCGCCGATATTCACCTGTCGTGTCATGTGCTCGACACCCACAATCACACTACTACTACAAATACTACTACTACTGCTAATCACAACGCGCCTGTGGTCGACCACTCAGCATCAACCACACTGTCAAACAACAAGATAAGTAATGACAATGCTGTTGTCGGCAACAACAAACATCGAGGTGCCGACAGCAAGAACAACAACGGCAGCACCAAAGACGATGCACACGCTGACTCGTCGACCAGCATCGATAACAACGCGACGACGACGACGACGACAACCAAAGCTGACCATGATAGCAGCACCCAACATATCAACCCAGTGAGTTCGGCAAATCAGACCAGTGGTGGCGGCGGCACAGACAAAGAGGTTGCACGTTATGGTCAAGACACAGATGATGTCAGCAACAACAGCTCACAGGTGAGTGCGACAATCACGCCACGCTAGCCAATTTGTTCATTTTACATGTTATTTCGATCATAATATACTTTGTAGCGCGATTGTTTAAGACAAGACACGGCACAACACGACACTATCACTAAACTAAACAAACAAACAGTGCCATTATATCAATCAACTTTCTCACAAACTCTTCTCTTAGCTTTATGATGCTTCACGTTTATGCCTGCTTGAATGCATTTTCATTTGAAGGGCTTTTATGTTGAATGGTTACTCTTTGTGTGCAGTGTCACTTTATTTCTATCTCTACCACAGGTGCGTGGCCAAGTAAATACAGCGAATTATCACATTGACACACAAGATGGCATACAGGCTACAAACAAAATGCTATTGACCTTTGAGTTTGAGTTGACCCTTCTCTTCATATACTCATATTAATAATCTATCACTTACTTGTCACCTGGCTATTGCCAACTCTCAATTCTTCTCTCGGCCGTAACCCATCGTTTTTAATCATCATCTCTAATGATTAGCTATCTGAATCGGAAGAGGACGAAAGGTTTTTATTGCGAACAGGTGAGCTTTCAACAATAGTAGCTTATACATCAAATGTGTGGCTTTACACTCGACTTGGGTTTACAATTATTAGTTCGTTAAATTAACCAAAATAGTGGCCTTTCCTTTTCTGTCTTCGACTCGTAAATCTCTGATGTTGATGATGATTATGAACGACGATATTTTATGTTGAGCATCAGTCATATCCGATCGAAGCTTGCCGAACGATGTCATGGCTAGTCGCACGCGTAAATTCGACGTGCAATTCATCAATCGATTACGAGAATTTGGCCAACGACGTTTGAGTACATTGTTTAAACGGGCCTCGATCATTGCGAACAAACATCGCAGTCACCAACAAACATCAACACAGACAAACACAGACGAGAGGGCGAAAATGTTTGCTTTGCCAAATTACGAAGACATAGATGACTCCGACAATTATACAACACACATTACAGCCTATTTCACAACTCCATCGTCAAGTCCGACGACGACGACCAGCTCGTCATCTGTTAGTGCTGATGGCGACACTTCTGATGTCGAATCGTCGCTATCAATCAAGGTAAGTCTTCACTAGCGTTCTACTGCACTTTCTTGTTACATGATTGAATGATATCAACACTCAACAATATCTATAACAATCTGATATTGCGCAATTATGACAATCACCCTACACAACAACGACAGATGTGGAACGTAGCCCATTATGAATCAAGCGGACAAGTTCATTTCATCTATTGGCTCATGAACACGAGCACCGTTGTCAATGGTGCTACGGGACACGTGAGAGAAATATTGACACTAGTACAGTTCAATGATGCACAGAATTTGTTGAAACATTTATCAGATTCTGATATGAGCATCATTATGGCCGGAATACAGGTGATTAAATTACTTGAACGTAAGTGAACATTGGTTTCGACAACGGCAACAAGTTGTTCGTTGATTCAACACGAATACTATTTTGAAAGCGCGCGCTTCTTTTTCGCGCACTTTTTTTCATACATACAGATGGCGCTAGCGTAGCTTTCGCCCAATCGCTCTAGTTGAAAAAATTAATCAATTCAACAATTAGTTAGTTTGATATCATCTAATGTCGTCCAATGATTCTCCATGATATTGTTTAGCCTATCGGAACAGAGATATTCACGATTCAGTCGACGATCCAACATTGACTTCTTTTGCGGCCAACGGATCTCAATGGCTTCAGCATTACTTGCCTAGCTTAGCACCATTCGATCGACTCGAATTGTATCTGATAGGATTCATTTCCTTTCTGTTGTTATTCATTTTGATCATATCGTTAATATTGATCTGGTCTAAACGAGTAGAGAACAATCAACAAGCTATCTCTGGCATCAATCAAGCGCGCCCTAGCAAATTTACGCACATTAAGAATGGAAATAATAGGAAGAGTAAAGGTTCAGCAAGTGGATTCAAGAATGCAGGTCGTATCGAGAGTGATTCAATATGGAAAAAAGTATCACAGACATCATACGCATCGGGCAACAATGTTGACAACAGCAAGAGCGATAATTTATTAGCGTCCGGCTCTAATGGTGGCTCCAAGACTCAGTTTGAATATTATTCGTTCGAAGACAAAAGCGCAAGCAACAATTTGCCTCTAGCTTATCAGGGACAATTTTATCAACAGCAGCATGGCACAATGTTGTTGTCACCAGAGGATCATCATCAATTAACGGCAGACGACCGTAAGCACGCCAGGATGAGTAAACAAACAATGACAACGTACGCTGGCGGTGCCGCCAATGTGCGGCATGAGAGCAGCGATTTAGCACCTCTCGAGGGACCTTGGATGACTGACTCGTCTCGAAAAGCAACGACAACAGCAGCAGCAGCACTTGATGATGACGATGTTGTTAACAGTATAACAACTAGTGAGCTTGTGATGATCAAAGAGAAAGTGGTGCCAATATCAGCTCGTTCACCATTGGCATTATCATCGCACCATCAACAACAGTTACAGCCACAGCCACAGCCACAAGTAAAGGGTGATAGTGAGCAACAACTTTCATCGAAAAAAGCGACATCAAAGCGCGTTCGTGTACCAACACATACCAATGCAGCATCGCCATCTAATGCTACACATCAAGCTACAAGGCATCAGCAACAAGTGTCACAAGGCTGCCAGACACCAGAGACTCCATCTCACAGATTGCACCAGCACAATATTTCGCCCATTCGTACAAGCAGTGCAAATACAAGAGTAACGCAGTCGATCGGCAGTGGCGGCGGCTACGATGTGACTGGTTTAAACAATCTGGAAAATTACGATGCACCTCATCGTAGAGATCGTGTGAGATTTGATGATTCATCAACAGCAGCAATATTAGCAACGAAAAGAGGCATTAATCGGCCATCAAGTGTTGCACAAAATGCTGGCAGCAGTGTTATTGAGGGTGGCACTTTTGAGCGTCGAGTGACGCACTCCAACACCCAAGAGAACGAAAAGACCACGACTACAACTAAACGATACGTTCAATTTGACGTGGACGTTGATGGTGACGACGACACCATCGCTCCACGAAGCCACCACGTCGAACGTGCCGAACGAATGCCGACAATAATCCACATCGAATCAAGTGACGAAACTCAAACTGTGGTGGACGAAATTCGCGAGGAGCTCAGCAGAATAGAATATCGTGATCGCCTCCTCACTCAAGCCATGAATGAAGAACACGCAAGCATAGGTTCAAGTGTAAACAACAACGTCAGCAACCAGGAACCAGCAGGTGCTGCTCCTGCTTGCCAGCAAGACAAACCGCGAACCGCGGCGGCGCCACCGCCGCCGCGAATTGCACAACGCAGTGCGACATCAGCTCTCGAGCAATTGCACTTGCATCCGCCATCATCGTCTAGTGAAGCCTGAACGAGTGACCCATTGATTTCCATGTTGTGCAATTTCCAAAGAGTTCCTTCCTAAGCAATCAACGATTTTTCGACACAAACAATGCTCATACAAACTTTGTTAGTATGAGCAATGTCGCTAATTTGTATATTGTGCAATAATAAACTTGTTTTATTCTCTCGAAAGTAAAGGTTTGCCATTTCCGGACAAACACACACAAACAGAGGGAACATACAACCGTACAAACGTACTTTGTACTTGACTAAAACAACTGAACGTAAAACGTATGAATGTGAACGAGTTTAAATTTTCATCAAGAGCGTTACTTGTAAATTGATTTTTGAGCGCAAAGATTGGCGGTAGAGATTGTTTGATTCGAAACAGGCGACATTTTCATCCTCGTATCGGTCACATACAATTCGAGTGAACCAATTCAAGGCACACACCCTGAAAAGCAAACAATGAAATCGAATTGATTGCCAAAGACCAACAATGAATGTGGCGACCAATGATGAGTTCACCTCGGTGGTCGAGTTCGATCTTGTATTGGATACGAGTAGAAATTCGATAAGATGAATGCAATGCATGTTGAGATAGTTAGCTAGGAATTCGAAACGTGAAGCCTCTTGATTTCAGATTCATTTATGTTGTGTTCATCGTTTGTTTATCAGTTCAACTTGACTGATTTGAATCTGATTGGAAAATTTTCGCTCTGATATTCAGTTTCGGTGGTCGTAATTCACGACTTTCGATTGGAATTTGAATCGAACAGAGTATCATCTCTTCACTCACTTTCTTTACCTGATCAGTTGTCACTGTAATCGAGTATTATTCATTGTGATTCGATTCGATTCAATTCAATTTCCGCTCACACGCATGCCTCTCGAATTGGCAACGCTGTGAACACTATGAGTGCGGCGACAATATGGCTGACATCGAGAGCTGAATAACACCTGTTGCATACTCATTCATATAACAGTGTTTCACAGTCTCACATATGGTGCTCAATAGTTATCCTGTGGTCCTTTCTAGCGTGTTTTAGTTGCGACCGACTGAAAGTTGCTTGCTATGATAGACTGATTTTAACGTGTGTGCGTATGGAAATGTTGACCATCGGTGTGTGAGCCAACGACACGCCCTTAGGCTTCAATTGCGTGTTTGCATTGCATGCATTCAAACCGCTAGCTGTGACGTACTTCCGAGCGAGAACTAGAGCACGTAACAGCACAGTTTATATGCTCATACGTCATCTTACGTGCGACACTTGAAGTCAAAAAGACACGCACGCACGTACACAGACAAGCAAGCAAGGAAGAAACGGATGCGAACTTCGTTTCGATGCATCACTGAGCACGTGCGACGGAAGGCCAATGGATGAGCGCACGCACACCAAAGGCAGCATCAGACCTGAGAAGTCGTCGTCTTGCTTACGATTTGCTTACAGTGATTCATAAAGCTCTATTGTACGTTGGTGTGCTACGGCATCACGTGGTGAGTGCAACCATGAGCATGAGCAAACGTATTGTACCAACAACAATTTTAATCCAGCCGCACCTTTAGTCGCACCTTCTAAAGAAATATTGAGCAGAAAAAGAATAAGTATTGAATGAAGAATGAACGGTACAGGTAAGCAAGAGCGAGAGACGCAGGCAACACAACGTTCGACTTGTTGCTGTTCTGGCCGACGGCATCAGCGATAGCTATAGAAATGCCAATGGCAGCGTCAGCAGCAGCAGCAGCAACAGCGGCAACGGCAGTGGCAGTCGTGAAAGCAACAGCCAAGCGGCCGCAACAACAATCGAATGCAACACTATGTTGGTAAATGCAGAGCATCTGCAACTAAACAGCTGAATGTTGCAAGTAATGTGTGGCTTCTTCTTCTTCCTTTAAAAATGTCCACATTTATTGCTATCGTTGTTGTTGCATTGCTAAAAAAGTTACTGTCTCAGCTCTGCTGCTGCTCGACGTGCTACTTTTGCATTTGCTCTGCAACACAACAGCACAGCATAGCACAGCGAATCCTCCTTTCCTGTTGTTGTGCCGGAAATGTGCGTCGCGTTCTCACACTCACATTGTGCGCGCACTCGTGAACTAACAACAAGGCAGAAATCGAACCAAACTCGCTCATTTCAGTTCGATTCTGTGCTGGCCGTCTGCGTGTGTGCGTGTCGCTCGGTCTCCTCTGAAAGTACGTGCACCAGTGAGGCGCTCGGATATCCGGACACGCGGATTGCGTCAACTGCCTGATTGTCCTGCGTCCTAATCCACGTGTGTGTGTGTGCGTGTCCGTAGTTGGCTTAAGCTCTCATAGATGGCACTGCTACAGATGCATACATTGTTTCATTGGCAATTGAATTGACAAAGGATATTTGACTTTGAATGACTTTCGTGTGTTGATGCTTTTCGATCGTTTTCTGACTCTCTTCATTTACCGACTCTTTCGGTGAACGTTCGACTTGGCTCCAAAGCTTCCGTTCCGATTCAACTTCCGAGTCACGCCCGATGCCAACTGTTGCCATTGCAGCCTTTATTGATGATGGCCAGTAGCCGGAGGTGCTGGCCACGTGTTGCCGCGGTCGAGTTCGTCAATCTATGCGTGTTTTGTGAGCAAACAAACTCAATCAGTAGCTCAAGATTGAGCTTTTGTTCTCCTTTGTTAATTTCTTAGCCTTTTAAATTGCAATTGTAACTGTTGTGCATGTGTGCGTGCAGTCGTTGAACATCGAGTGAGAGTTAATTATTATCGCAGCTGTTTCTATTGCTAAAGTCTGGGCCAAAATACATCTGCGCTCCGTAGCATTCATGCAGTTTTGCGGCACATGTAGTTAAAGCAGCCTTCTACGTGCTCGCCAAGTCTACATCTCGTCAGTTGAATCTTTGATGAACAACTGACGGAAATAAGAAAGAAAATCGAAGATAAACAACAACGAAAATTGAATGAATGAGTAAGCGAGTGCGCCCACGCGCGTCCATTTCATGCTCGTTGGCCGTGACAATGTCTGGCGCTTGTTGTCTCATTTTGCACCACTATGTTCCATCTAAAATCTTCCAACAAACAATGATATTTTGTTGCTTTTCGTGCCTGCAATTCGAAAACAAATGTACAGATCTATTGCTAAAGCATTCGTTGTTGGCAGATATCTTGTGTGCCATTGCCAGTCAGTCAGCTAGCGAACTAGTGAACGAACGGTCGATGAAATGACAGAACATTAGCATAATACACGCAGACGCAGATGTGTTGGTTGATGTGACTGTGCGTTCAGTTTGGTTCCAGCTCAAGAATGGCGCAAGTTCCGGCCAAAATGCCAAGGGCCATCAAAGTCATTAGTTGGTGCTTGTCTTAGTTTCAGTTGCTGTGTGCTCCAATTCGTCGTTGTCGTTCAGTGTTTGTGTGTGGACAGCAAACATTCAAATCAGCGACAACAACAACAAGCATTTGAGAAGAATTCGAGTGAGCATTTGCGTAAGCAACAACAGCAATAATAACAACAAGCAAATTTCGAACCCAAAGTCAAACTCAAATTATAGCAAACTATGACACACAACGATGTCCACCAATTCTCATTAATGTTAACATAAGCATAAACACTGTACGTGCGTCTGTGAATATATGTGGGCTATAGGATATCTACAAACGGAAGTTGTCAAAAGGAGCAAAATTGCGAATTCACGGAACGAAACTGAACGAAACACAAATGGACATGGAAATTTTGTGTGAGAAAGTCAACTGGCGTTCGGCAAATTTCTGTTTCTTTTTTGTGTGATGTCGGTGGTCCAGTGTACTTTGATGGACAACAATAAACTAATAGTAACTATACTGCACGTCTCGTTAACAATTAATTCATACACTCGATCACATATATCGGCTCACAATAACCTAACACATCGATAATCTTTCAAATGTTTATCAGATTTCAAACAGAAGAGCGCTTTTTCTTTACGAAGAATAGATCACAACTTTCTAGAGTGCTGTTTCTTCCTCCAATTTGAGGCTTTTTCTTTCGATTAGACTTTGCTGTTAGACAATTGTCGATCGATCGCGAACAGAAAACACGTGCCACGCGTCTGTTTGGCGTGGCCAAAACCAAACGTACCAAACAAACGCCTTTCTAGGGACAACATCTGGACATTGTTGTTGTTCTTGAAAAAGAGCTGGCTGGCACGAGTCGAAAATTAAAACTCTTGCACAGCAGCAATACCAATATGGACTTCTTTGAATGTCTCGGGGAGCATCCAAAGAAGTTTAAATTGTCTGCTACTGCTGATTGTCCAGTGGACAGCAGCTGTTCCACTCACTCGTGTTGCTGATTTTAAATATATCAATGGTTTCGTGTTTGCCTCTGTTTTATTTTCTTGCAGCTTCGTCGGCCACAACAACACCATTTTAGCTAACAATTGTACGCCGGCCAAACCAGCATAGCGTTTTTGTCGACGCTAATTTTCGAACAGTCAGACTGTTGTTGCATGCAAGCTGCTGTCGAACAGATGCTTTAACTTTGTTGTCCTTGAAGGCAAACATACAGGCAGGCAAACAGACAGACAGACAGATGAATGGTTTGGTCGGATATATCGTTTCTACTCGGGCCACGATCTTGCGCCACGAGTGGCACGCGAACAACGCGCTCTCTGATCATTGCTTCTGCTATTGATTGTTGTAACCATGTTCAGTGCACCATCCAAGCTTACTATTCTGTCAGATGTTGCTTATAACGCCATGTGCTCTCGATTCGATCCAATTCATGCATTCGTGCATAAGTTCGTTCTTTCGTTTGTCCACCGGCACATTTTGCGTCGTGCATGTTGTGCCAGGTGCGTGCAAGCGGCGCGTGCCACATGATTCAATCCAATCTCATTCAACACAACCGAACTCATACTAAAGTACCGAACTGGAACTAGAGTAACCCGATTCGAACTAAACAAAGTTGTCCTGAAGAGAAAGAATGGTAGTGAAACGAAACAGAAGAACACCGATCTCATTCGATACGAGGAGCAACACAGTTGAGACAAGAACAGCAGCAACAACGACAAAACATCTGGCGTTCGTTTGTTCGTTTGCTCTGACCTCTGCCGGCGCCAGCCGACTTACACGCGCTCTGGTAGCAGCGCGTCATGTTGCGCTTTCTTTGCGTGCACTGTGGTTCGAACCAGAGCAGAGCTGCCAACGAGCGTGCGGGTCCGGCGTCAGCTGGCGCGTCTGCTCGCGCTTGATTTGCTGCTGGCCCATGGATTTTTAGCGACAGCAACAGTTCAAGTCACCAAACGCGCGTCCGGTTCGCTCAGCACCAACAACTTGATAGTAGTAATGACAGCAATAACGAGGCGACAGTTGGTTGGTTGGTCGGATGAACTTTAGTGTGCTGCGCGGCGCCAACTCCTAACTTTTAAGTTGTGTATTGCAGCTTAGGAGTAAGCTGACGCCATGATATTGCGCCGCGCGTTGCCGTCGCCGGCTGCGCAATCAGCTGTTTTTTGGGAGATAAACTGTTGCGCATTGCGCACGATTCGCCAAACGACGACAGAAAGCACAAAGCGAACGAACGAACGAACGCACACACAGAGAGTGGCGAACTTTTTTGTCTGTTGTGAATGACTCACATCAGCAGCCCGTTGTGTATCATTGACACCAGCACAGCAATGAGTGACACATATGCACACTGTCGCTGCTCTCTTCTCTCACTGCTGCTTGCTTGTTCTCTCGATATGAACTGTTGTGTGTGCGTGTGTTCCAGTTGTGTTGTGCTGCTGAAGTGAAAAAGAAAGCAAAGCAACTATACGACAACAGTGACGCCAACAGAGAAACACACTCGCAAACACGTCGATCACATCACTCGTTGGGCGCCGTCAGTCGAAGTTAAGACACCGATCGCGTCGCATCAAACGATCGAAACAAACGAAACGCAACAGCAACGAGAATATACCACGGCCTAGACTCAATTCAATTCAACTGCCACTCAACATGCAACTACTGAGTCTCAAGCTACAAGCAACAGTCAAGTCAAATGTCGAATGAACAACCATTGTCTAGCAACTAGCATCAAGACAAACACTCCAATTACACTGTATTAATTGCTCCAAGAGCTTATTTGTAAAACAATCTTTTTCGTGGTTCAGAAATCAATTGAAATTTGCAAAAATTAGAATTGTGTAACAAGTTTTGTACACATAAACACAGTAGAACAGTATCGCGCAAGTAGTCAGACGATAGCAACAAGCATAGTTCAGATACTACCAAATTGTAGGTTTTTTAAGACAGTCATCCAGAATCATGGGTCTCATGAAGAAAGCCGCGCATCAATTGGCACGCAAGTTGGCAAAGTTGTTGTGTTTGGACAAACTCGGCACTCAAGCCAAAGAGAATCAAGTGTTGGCAGCCGCTAACAGTCGCTTGCCGGCCGTACAATTTCATCATGTGCACGGAGACAATGTACAGCTGAGCAATAACAACTTCGTGGCAACACGCAGCGAGGGTTTTTGCCAGGGTGTAGTGTTTAGTAATCGCACCATAATGCCAAACGAGCGAGTTTATATCAAATTGGTCGGTGTGTCAACCTTGTGGAGCGGCACCATACGTTTCGGATTCACCAGCGAAGATCCGGCCTCACTTGTCAACTCATTGCCAAAGTAAGTTCCCTTCACTTTTAGAACCGATCACCTACTTGTTGTTGCAGACTTCATGCTTATTCACCGAAACTAACCATCGCTCACTCTTTTCATCAAACTTAATTATTCTTAATTTTAGATTTGTTTGCCCTGACATGACAGCCACAGGCAAAACGTGGGCCAAAGCAATTGATGATCCTGTGGCTCGCAAAAACTATGTCATCCATTTCTCGTACACTAACACTGGCAGCATTAATTATGGTATCAACAATCAAGATTGTGGCTCATTTCCGGCCAACATTAGTAAAAACCAAAAACTATGGTTCGTCATTGATATCTACGGTAACACGACCAGCATTGAATTGCTTGATCCACGCCAATTGAGCACAGCATTGCCTTTGACTGTTCCAATGCAGTGCACGCATCCAGTCGTGTTGGTCGGCACAGGGAACACACCTGTCAAAAACAGACACAACTTGAGTGCGGCCAATGGCACGTACGCAGCACCCCCAATGACTTCGCCCTATAAACCAATGCCAATGTATCATCCACACCATCATCATTATACTACACAAGCTCAAGTGCCACCTTCAGGGACTGCACACAACAATAGCGAGTTACCACCCGTAACACCTTGTAGCACAGCTACAAACACCACCACCACTCAATCAACAGGCAACATTAGAACACGCCGGCTGGCCCGTCGACATGCCTTATTCTCAAGTGCCTCCACCCGAGACAATCGTTTAGCCACTCGTGAAGTTATGACGCCCCTCATAAGCCAACAGAACATCTATAGTCCGTCTCCGATGGCCCCTCACAACAGCACAGTAATGCAATGTAGCACCAACTGCAACAACGCTAACACAAAAGACACTTCATCAACAAAAACAAGTGGCGTTAAATCAACAAAAAATTCCATTTACAGTCACAGTAACAGCAACGGCAAGACAACAACAACAACGGCCAGTTGTGGCGCCAAATCACAGCAATCTCGATTGACTACCAATAACAACAAATCGAGCGTTAAGGAGATCAACAGCAGTAACAACAACAAATCCAACAACAGCAAAAAGAACGCAACGCGCGACTGTTTAATTTGTTTCGAGCGACCAATTAATTGTGTGTTATATCAATGCGGTCACATGTGCACTTGTTATCAGTGCGGCGTCAAGCAATGGCGATCTCAATCGAGGACGTGCCCCATATGCCGCACAGTCATTAAGGACGTCATCAAAACATATATGGCATAGTCTAAGTCATCGTGCACTCACTCACTCAAGCATACTCACACAATCGTCGCCGCCAATCGCCAACATTGGCTCTGCTCAATTGATTGGTCAATTGATAATTGTGGTTGTTGTTATTATTTTTATTATTATTATTGCTGACATTTGTTGTTCATGTTCATATTCTTGTTGTTATAGTGGTTGCCATTGCTTTAGTGTTGTCGACGTTGCACATTCAGCATGTTTGATGTGACGGACCAACGAGCCAAGCAAAATGTTCTCCCTATGTGCAGACATGTTTTCCAAGAAAATCAAAATAATATGTGAATAATCATCTACGATGATAAATTAGAATTTATTCGATGATAAACTAAGAATAAGAATAAAAGTTATTTCAATGTTTTAAGGGGTGACAGAGACTTAGTTCGCAAGAAAAATAAAAGGACAGATGACTGTGCCTTCAAGCAGTGCACTTTCGAGCTCCCGTTGACTTCTATGACAAGCATACCATTTTCACTGAGACAGTAGATTTTTTCAAATTATGCGCGTAAACCTTGCCTGTTTCCTCACGCTGACGGCAGTACCACATAAATAAAGACAAAATTCACACTGTTCCATTCAAACACACACCATCATCTGCTGACGATTCTTTTATTTTTTTTGCGAAGTCTCTGTCACGGTGACAGTGTCACCCTTTACCAAAGTCGATCAATGTTTGTTTTGAACCATCTGTTTATGTTGTGCAAGAAAACGGCAATCTGCAGTTTCGGGCGAATCAGCTGATTTGTAAGTTCATTTCAGTTATGCTCGCTGTGCGTCAACAAACGAAAAGAAACAATTTGCCTTCAGCAAATTGAATATATTTTGATTATTATTGTTCTAACCATGGATGTTGTTTACAGTCGTGATGTCCATGATTTATTTAAGATCAAAATTGGATGCCTCGAAGGCAAAAGGCCCCGGCCGAGTTACATCGAGTTGCTTAAGCAACCTTTGCTCAATTACACGCTCGATGATGAATGGATTGGCGCAATAGCGGAGTGCTCACTTGAGACTTCACAACCAATTTGCCCATCGATGAGTACAACATATGCACATCAGTGTAATTGGAACGAATGGATTGAATTCCCAATAGCGCTTAGCGACTTACCGCGCGACACAAAAGTTGTGGTCCGCATCTGGGACATTTATTCACCATCACAACCTGTATTGGTTGGATCAGCGTCGATATTTATATTCGGGCGCTCGGGACTTATGCGATCAGGAGTGCACGACTTGCGTGTCCGTTGTTCAACCGATACAGAGGAGGAAATTTTTGACCGGCTCAATGAATTCAAATCTAATCGAATGGTCAAAATTGATTGGCTTGATCGGTTAACTTACATCACCATAGAAAAAATCACTCAAAAGAGAAAAGCTGAATCAAATCATACTTACATCTCAGTTGATTTTCCTAAGAATACCATTGACGCTTCTATTATTTATATCGAGCCAGACCACCCGATTGTTACGCATACAGATATCGTCATTATCCCTGACCCCGAGCTTGAATTCGATAACATCATAGAGGGAAAACATCATAAGTTATGGCGCAGCGCGAGAAGTTGCATCAGCGACAAAGACATCAAACCAAATGCTGCTGTTCGTGATCAGCTCAACGCCATAGTAGCATACCCACCGACGAAAAATTTAACTTCTGAGGAGCAAGATCAAGTGTGGAAGTTTCGTTTCTACTTGATGAATCAGAAGAAGGCACTGACGAAATTTCTAAAGTGTCTCAACTGGGAATTGGCATCCGAAGTTAAGCAGGCACTCGAATTACTGGCCTCGTGGCAGCCAATTGACATCCAGGATGCCTTAGAGCTATTGTCGCCACAATTCCAGCATCAGCAAGTGCGTCGCTATGCGGTGTCTCGATTGCAACA
Source organism: Fragariocoptes setiger (assembly GCA_019968535.1). Classification (NCBI taxonomy): domain Eukaryota; kingdom Metazoa; phylum Arthropoda; class Arachnida; order Trombidiformes; family Phytoptidae; genus Fragariocoptes; species Fragariocoptes setiger. Next base: position 48,128 of record JAIFTH010000012.1, read on the forward strand.
AGCCCCAGATGAAGATTTATTGTTGTATTTGTTACAATTAGTGCAAGCAATCAAATACGAAGATTATCAGAGCATTGTTGTAGCGTCGTGTATTGAATCCACTACTGTCGACTGCCAATCTCAGCAAGCTCAAGTAGCACCTCAAGGTCAGGTACGTTCACGTACAGCCACTTTTGGATCTTTGCGTGCATTAAAATCAGCAGTGAGCTCACAGAAATTATCAAGTAGTAGCGAGTCGAAACATACAACAGAGGATACACGCGAATCTCAGAGCGACGAAAGCAGCACAGAAGCGACAAGCGAATGCGTCGATTGTGATTTAGCTACATTCCTTATCAATAGATGCGTTGCCGACGATGTCTTGGCTAATTATTTCTATTGGTATCTTGTGGTAGAGATAGAGAATCACAGTCAGAATGAGACGGCCAATATGACTGTTGTCACTGGTCAGTCCGCGTCGTCGGCCTCAGCCGCAAGTTCGGCGAGTGGTGTCTCGACAGCAAACAAAAACGAAAGTCGTCCAATCAGAGTTGAACAAGTTTATATGGCTGTGATGGAACGTTTCCTCAACAAATTGGTCACAAATTCACGACCCGAACAAAGTGACCGATACGATTTCCTGGTCAGACAGCACCAATTTGTTGACAAGCTCGTGCAACTTATGAAAATGGTAGCCAAAGAGAGTCGTAATCGATTAGGGAAGATTGAACGTCTTAAAGAATTGTTGGCCGATCCAGAGGCATTAAAGTACGACTTTCGCAATATTGAGCCTCCGCTTGCGTTACCGTTGGATCCACACATCAAAATTGCGGGAGTGGAACCCGAACAAGCAACCTTGTTCAAATCGCAACTGATGCCGTGTCGCTTGACGTTGCGTGCCAGTTCACCATTTGCCCCACCGACAAATGCGCCCCAATTGGCTCACAGTGCCAGCGGTATAAGTTTGTCGAGCTTAAAATCCAATCATCCGCAACAGCAGCACGAGCACAAACAGCAAGAATTGCGCGAATACATTGTGATATTCAAACATGGCGACGACTTGCGCCAAGATCAGTTGATCTTGCAAACGATCACTCTGATGGACAAGCTGTTGCGCCGTGAGAACCTTGATCTCAAACTCAGTCCATATAGTGTGTTGGCGACCAGCACACGACACGGGTTCGTGCAATACGTCGACTCGGTATCGGTAGCTGAAGTCAGACAAAGCGAAGGTAGTATTCAGAACTTTTTCCGTCGACACGCGCCCTCGCCGGACGCACCTTTCGGTATAATGCCTGAGGTGATGGACACGTACGTGCGCTCGTGTGCCGGCTATTGTGTTATAACCTATTTGTTGGGCGTTGGCGATCGTCATTTGGATAATTTGTTGCTCACCAAAACGGGAAGATTGTTCCACATTGATTTCGGTTACATTCTGGGGCGCGATCCGAAGCCGTTACCACCGCCGATGAAACTGACACGTGAAATGGTCGAAGCGATGGGCGGACCTTCGTGTGAACTCTATTCGCACTTCCTCAAATTATGTCATACGGCATTCTTACATTTGCGTCGGCACTCGTCGTTGATATTGAACTTGTTCGCTCTGATGGTGGACGCCAACGTGCCCGACATTGCGTTAGAACCAGACAAAACTGTCAAAAAAGTACAGGACAAGTTTAGGCTCGATCTGAGTGACGAAGAGGCCGTTTATTACATGCAAAATCTGATCGACATTAGCGTGTCGGACGTGATGGCTGTGTTGGTGGAACAAATACACAAGATTGCGCAATATTGGCGCAAATGAATCCACATGTATATTGGATCTACACACATTCATGGTCAGCGACGGCCATTACAATACTCATCAACAGAATGAACAGAATGATGTAATGTATAGAAAATTACTGATATAAAAAAACAAATTGTTTTGAAAAATAAGTGAGCACACTTGTTACACATCGAATGTATTTTATAATCCCGAACTTGATGATTTTATTATTATTTGAATTCATCTAACGCAATTAGTTTGCGTTTGATATTGGGCAAAGCACCATTCGGCTAATTGATGTACTGATTCCATTGTGGGCCGTTGGGTGGCGCTTGCTCTCAAACATTGAGACACAAGATTGACGAGAGTCGAACTGAAGCGAGCTTCGCCACAGATGGGCTCGAAGATCCCGCTCTCGATACGTGCTATTAGTGCCTGGAGGCCGTGATCGTGGCTATTCATTGTGGCAGGTGTCGTAGCTGCCGATACAAATTGATGTTGATGATTGTGTTGTTGTTGCTGTTGTCTGTTGTTGGGTAGTAGTCGATAATAGGCGCAATTGGACACGTTGGGCGTGTGATAGTGACCGGTGCGATCTAGCCGCTCGCTCGGCGGGGAAACCACAAATGGGGGCCTTAGTGCAGCTAACTCGTACAGCACACAGCCGACCGACCAAACGTCGGAGCTGAATTCGTAGCCGTCGTTACGAATGCGCTCAGGTGACATGTAATAGAATGTGCCGACGAGTGTGTGTGCATCGATTGTCTGAGGACCAAAGTATCGGCCGAGACCAAAGTCGCCCAATTTGACGCACCCACCTGAGGTCATGAACACGTTGGCCGGTTTGATGTCGCGATGCAAGACTCTTCGCGAGTGCATGTAGGCGACCGCGCACGCCAACTGTCTGAAATACTTCCAAATGGTTCGTTCGGGCACGTGTCGTTCGTTTTGACGAAAGCCTTTGATGAGTTTCGACAGGTCGCCCGCTTCAGCTAACTCGAGCACAATGAACAGATCATTGTTATCAATGAATGAAGTGAAATAGCGCACAATGTTCGGGTGATCGAGCTGCTGTAAGAGCTCGGTTTCTTTCAAGCAATCAATGCGTGCCTTGGCGTCGCGCATGTCAATGATTTTGATTCGTTTCAGCGCCACTGGCATGCGATGATGATCGTTGTCATTGACGCTGTTGTTACTGTTGTCATTGGTCGTTGGAGTGCTGCTGTTATTACTGTTGCGAGTAGAGTTGTTTGTTATTGAAAGTGGTGCATTGAGCCAAACAGCCTTGTAAACGTCCGAGAACTGTCCACGGCCAATGGGACGAACTATCTCAATAGCGGGCTTGTAATCGATGTTGGTGTGATCGACAACGAACGACGCCACATTGTTGCATGGCATGTTCGTACGTCGATAAGTGCTGAAAGCTGACCTGGATGGTCTGGTCAATTGGCCTTCGGTAGTTGTCATTATTATTAGTCACTTGATAACTAATTGAATTGTAATCAGTTGAACAGTTCGTCGAACTCACTCGCTGCAATGTGAACGAGAAGTCAATAAGAGGCTGCAATGATGATGTAACCCACGCTTGGTGTTTGATTTACTTCATGATGTTATTGTACTGTCAACGTACGCACTCACTCACTGTAGAGGTTGCGAGCAGTGCATTGCAAGAATAAGTGTATTCAACCAAGCGAGCGAACAAATGCAATAACAAAAGTGGAAGCACTTGGTTCCTCGCTCTCCCCTTCGATTGCTCAACTACTCAACTGCTTAACTGATGCCTGTGCTAGTGTCCTGTGGCCGTACACGCAAAATTGTCAACACATCGACACAGAGCCACAAAAACTAGAGCACCATGAATTGCAATTCTTCTATTGATATTGACAGCTCATTGATCTTATAGTGATCAATCGAGGAGAAAACAACGCGTGTGGCGTCAACTCAATATTGCACTTCTTCAATGATATCGATGAAAGAATGGGCAAGACATTTAGCTCAAGATTGGGCTCCGCACGATCGCACGACAATCGTTAGGCACGCCTTTTTGCCTGACAGCAGCTCACAGCACGACATACGCCAAAGCTCGGATTGAATCGAGATTGGTGCAAGCAAGCGAGTCAACAAGTCGACAATTGATTAGCAAGTATCGACCAACGCGCCGCTGAGAGCGACGAGCATCAACAAGTGTTTCTCGACCAACGCATTGTTAAACGCATTACAAAAGCAGCAAGTACTGTGAGAGTGTTATTGTGTCAAATTCAATCAAATTTGAGATATGGAGCGAGAGAGAGAGAGATGAGTTTAGAGAAATTAAAAAACAAAGAAACAATGAATAAATAAAAAGATAAAGCCAAGCGGAAAAAGTGAGGCGTTCAGTTTATTTTCGATTGATTGGTCCAGAGGTTGTTGACACGAAACAGCACCACCAAGTAGTTATTGCGTAATCGATGACGATCACAAGACAGCAAACGTTTGTTGGGCAGCACGCGACTGTTGTGCTGCGGCCGTGGCCGCTGTTGCCTGTTGTTGTATAGGATGATAATGATGTTGATGATTGTGGGGCCGAACAAAATGTGCGTGTCCTTGTTTTGTGGGCGACTTGTTGTTGCTGTTGGTTGATGTTGTCGACTTTTGGCTTAAGGCGAACGGAATTTGTGACTGAATTGGAGGAACAGTGCGTGGCTGCAGCGACATTCTTGCCTGATGATTCGAGTTCGAAATCGAATTCGAACATACAATTTGTGGCGGCACGTGCATGATGGTGTGTGCAGGCGACAACAATATTCCATTGGCCTTCAGCAAGTCCAGCTTGCGATACAAGTGCTCGCGTTCGTCGACCAAATCGGCACGTTCTTGCTCGAGCTGCTGTCGAGCTTGCTCAATTTTACGTCGCTCTTGTTCGAGTTGTTTCATTTGTTCGCTGAACTGTTGTTGCCAGACGACTTTTTCGGCGTCCAATTTGAGCTGTAGATCGCGCAATTCCTCCAACTTTTGCTCGGGTCTGTACGCGTGTCGTTGCTGACAATTGTTGGCGTTGCTCGATTTGTTGTTGGTGTTCGCGGCGAGACACCCAACAACAGCAGGAGCAGCAGGTATGGCCGCAGTCGTTGTCGTCGTGTGTCGCACAGCGCTGGGTCCGGAGCCAGCGGCCGCCACGTTCGGCGGCGACGACGACGACGACGACGACGACGATGATCCCGATGACGAGCTGCTCGACACACTGCTCAGCATCGACGAACCCGAAGACGTTGACGATATTGAGATTGACGTTAGTTTACGCGCTGTTTGCTGATTGTTTGTATTGTTGGGCGGCGAACATTCGCGTTCCTTCGACAAACACTTGAGGCCTTTCACGACCACCTGACATTGGCAATCCGCTGTTAACGGACATTTGCGGCAGCGCTGAGCAGCAGCTGCATTGAGCTTCGCGCTGTTGTTGACGCAATTGGTTGTTGATGTGATTTTGAGGGCATTGGTGCGCCGCATTCGTTGGCCACCGCTAGCTTTGCCGTGATGATCGTTTGCTAGACAATTGTGAGCGTGAGCGACAACGTGGTGATTGTCGGGCACAAATTTGCCACTGGAGTCGCCGCGCAAACTCAATCGACTCATCAATTGATTGACGATCAATTTAGTATCATCGAGCAATCGCATTTTGGGCGCGTGTCCGTGACTCGATGACGACATTGAAGAAGAGCTCAGAGACGATTTGGGCTCTGAGCCAACATTCACTAGCTGTTGTTGCTGCTGCTGTTGCGACTGTGTGTCACCTGTTGCATGCTGTGTTACTGAGCAGCAGCACGTGAAACAATCGGCACAATCGCACGCTTCGTGCAAATGGACATCTTCATCGGCGCCCCCGCGGCCGCCGCTATCACACGAATGGTGACAGCAACATGAGGGATCGCACAAACGTGACGCACGCTCAATGGCTGCCTTCAAGTTGCTAATCAACGTTTTCTGGTGCCGATGACTGGTGCATGAGATTTCGTACATTTCCGGTTGCAACGGATTCGATGAGATCAAATAGATGCGCGGCGTGCCGTGATTGGCCGCTTTCTCGCGCACCAATAGCTTGGCCAACGCAATCACAGCAGGCTTGTTGTCGATGTTGGCGAACGTGTATCGTTTACGTGGCAACATCGAGGACGACGACGAAAGCGCAATGTCTTTGTCACGCAATTCGTTGCCAGCACAATGTCGATTGCTGAACACTTGCTGACGATGACGATGAGCAGCGGGGTGTGCAGAGCAAGTTAACTTTGACGATCCCGAGCCAGAGCCTGAGCCTGAGCCCGAGCCCGACGACGACGACGATGAAGAGGTGGCGAGATTGGCCAAAAACGAGGCCGTCCGAACGGTGGCGTTGGCCGGCAACAAAGTGACAGGTGCTGTGAATGACAGCGACGATTGCATTGTGGTCGCAACTGTTTGTTCAGTGTGATTTGGTTGTTGTTGTTGTCGTTGCTGAGAGCTCGACACCGACGCCGACGACACTGACGACGACGATGACGACAGAGATGATGTGCCTGATGACGAGAAACCAGAAGACGAGGGCGGTGACGGTGCGCCCGACGTCTCTTGCAAAAACACGATCATGTCAGATAAACACAAACAGGTGACATCGATCAATTTGCGCTTGCTCGCTGACCACCATTTGATTTGTTGATCTTCGAACAATAAAGTTCGCTGTCTATCATTGTGGTTGTTGTTGCTCTCGCTATTCGCGTTGCGACGTTGATGATAATGATGATGATGATGATTGCGCAATTCGGACGCAGCAAACAAATCACGCTTAGTGAACTTTAATCCATTAAATTGAGTGCTTGATTTTGAGTCTATGTTCAGGTAAAGCTCTCGCAATCGATTGTGTTGCTCAATGCGCGCCAATTCACTATTGACCGACTCAATGATGGTCTTGATTTCATTCAGCGCCAATCGCAAATGCTGCTCATCTTTATCGTTGCCTGTTGTTGTTGTTCAATTTCAATTTCAATTATTTTGTAGCCAATATAACAATTGTGCGTGTGTGCGCAGTTAAACACATCAGTTGAGTGAAATAGAGAATTGAAACGAGAATGTAATTAATTTTTGTTGCAATTGAAATTAATACACAAAAAGAAAAAGAAAAGAAGTGAGAGAAAGAGTTGGCTGTGTTGCAGCAAGCACAATAAATGTAAAGATACAAACCTTTGGTGACTCGAATTAATTGATCCAAAAGCAAAGGATACTTGGTGAGGCGTTGCGTCACTAGCAAGGTGCATTCCGGTATTCCTTTAGACTTGCAAATTGGATATTCGCTTTCGCAACGCTATATGGAACGCCATTGGCACAAGATTTTTATTATTATTATTATGGTTGTTGTTTAGGTTATGGCCAAGTGTGTAAGTAAAATTGAGGAAAAGAATGAACATCAATGTTAGTTCAAGATTCAGAATAGCAACCACAACAAACAGACATTGAGGTCGTGTTGTTTTGTTCATTTCGTTTGCGTTACGAGTATAGTGGAGTGTTCGTTTGGAGGTTAACGAGAGCGAGAGAGAGAGAGAGAATCAATTATCGGCATCAAAAGTCATCACGAACCTTGAAAGAACGTAAAGAATGTGTTGAACGTACGAAGGAACAGAGAAAGAAAGAATGAGTTCGAGTGGTAGTTTCTTCGTTGAACGAACGAACAAAGATAGACAAGTGAAGAATTATATATTGCCATCTTCTTCTTCCTCTTCTTTGCTCGTATCGTTTTGTGGCCATCATAAAAATTAGAAAAAAAACAGAGAAGGAGACAACAACAAGTAGATAAGGGAAAAAGAAACGGAACAGGTTGTTCTTCAACTCACTCATCTACTTGTACGTCTGTTTCTTCCATTACAATTTCGTTAGCTCGTTTCGGGCACCACAATGGTCTGTTTCATTCATTTTATGACGCCATCGACAATGCTTAATTTTTCTTCTATCACCGACTAACTGTGAGTGAATGAATCACTCAGCAAGCCAGTCACTCAGTCAGCATGTCGAGTACAATCATCAAAGTCGAACGGAAAAACTAGGCAACACACGCATACACACATCTCAATGCCGAATATTGGTTGCCGTGTGTTGCGTTGTGTGGCCACATTATTGGCACACAAAATAGCATTTCACTTTACAAGAACTAACTTGGAGAAGAAGAAGAATAAGAATCTTGGAGAAAACATTAAGATTGAAGAGAGAATGTTCGCCGATGACCATGACGACGGCAACATTCGAATGGTCGAATGGCCGAGTGACCAAACGTACAAATGAAAATGGAATGAAATTGCCAATGGTCATTTTCATTTGGCGGTCATTTTCTGTTGCTTGCTTGATCTCCCTTCGCTTGTTGGCCGGTCGGAAGTGGCAAGATAGCTTGCTAAGTACACAACTATCTTTGCTAGGTAAAAGCCAAAGGGCGTACAAATGTTCATGCGATAGTCGTCAAAAAAGAAACACCTTGAACACCTGAAGAATCGAGGTGACGAGTGTGTTTCTCTTTCGCGGCCATTTAGCCAACGTCAACGTCAACACCAATAGGAATGGCAACAGCAATGGAAATAGCAATCACCACTAACACTAACTCTAATTCTAACGGCTCCAAACAACAAGAGCGTCAATAATAATAAATGGCTCAACGTTAATACAACAACAACAACCACGGCAACAACATGCGATCACACGATCAAGTTAAAGATTTGAGCAATAACTGATTGGCTGATTGACGGACTTCTAGAACTCATAGATAAAGTGATAGATCGACTGAGTTGTGGAGTCGATAGAATGAGCGACAACTTACCTCGATGAATGATTTGAACTTTTTATCCGTTCGCATCAGGTGCTTGTAATAGGCAATAGCATCCATGTGTCGACTACAGAATTGACTATACACGTTGCGCAATTTGTGACCGTTAAGCAATTCATTGTCGACCAACGACGACGTTGAATTGACTGGTGTTTGATGAGTGGCTTTTGATGAGGAGGAAGAAGAAGTAGGCGTCGTCGTATTGTCCATGTCATCATATTCATGGTCGCCATCATTCTCTTCGTGTTTTTCGTGGCCATGTTGACTGGATGTGCGTGTCTGTGGCGCAATGCATCGAAGCTGTTGTGGTTGTTGTTGCTGCCGCTGCTGCTGCTCGTGGCATTCATTGGCATGAGCACTGTCAGCTGCATCAGACGAGGAATTATCACGATCTATCTGTTCCGAGCTTGTAGGGTCAATCTGAGTCTGATGGTCAATGTTAGTAGCACTGATTGTCTTAGCAGCGTCACATTTGTCGTGATTGTCGGCAAACTGGTGCTCGCTATGGCTCGCTCGTTGAGCGTTGGTGCGAGTGTTTGTGCTGTTGTCAGCACTACAATCGACGTCAGCGTCAACATCGATTTCGTTATCAACATCGTTCGCTGTTGAGCAGTTTGACCTTAATCTAATTGACGCTGGTTCATCTCTGCATCCTGCGCTGTTACTTGCTGCTGCTGTTGTGCTGGCCCCCGGCGATCGTGAGCTTACATAATCAGCGTTGATTTGAAATTGTTGTAGCAAAATATCGCCAATCTCATCGACAACCACCACCGACGAAGACGATGATTGATGATTCATTGATCGATGAGTGCCACCGTTATTACTATCTGGTGGCTGATGCTCGTGTGTGGATTGTGATACAGATTGTTGCTGCTGATTATTATTAGTTTGATGTGATGAATGTCGATTCTTCTTCGTTTGATGTGATTGGCTCGACAATTTAGATTGAGTGAAACGCTCGCGTAACCGAGAGAGCAAATCTTCGTGTATTGCAATGAGATCATCGAGACATGGAAAGAGTCGTTGTACGTCGACAGGCGGACTGGTTACAAATGGACACACTGCGGCTTGCTGCCTATGATGCTGCTTATAAGGGGCCTCTTCTCCTGCTACCGCTGCTGATGTTGTTGCTGCAGCTGATTTGTTTGCTCTCGTATTGACTTGAATATCACCTTGTATGTTGGACACAGTGTGACCACAATCGGGCATAATCGACACCGATAAATATTGTTGATGAGAGGCCAGATTATTATTGTTGTTAGTGGCTGATTGTTGTTGTTCCTGGTTATTGCTTGTATTACAATTTGTACAAGTTCGATGGTGAGATTGCTGTTGTGTTGATGATGGATGTTGTTCACAATAATTTTGATTGGCAATCAATGTTGCTGTTGCTGCTGTTGTTGATGATGATGATGAGACCGATGACAATCGATTATTAAGAGTGGCAGAAGCAACATTCGAAGCTATTAATTCACTATTGACAGTTGAATTGGAGCAACACGACGGCCAATACGACGGTATGGCAGTGGGATTAAGTAAACCGTTGGCGTACACCTTTTTCATGATGGCCAACGTGGAGCAATGATGTTTCTCAGTTTGTATCAACTCGTAGATGATCTCTTGGCGCTGTATCTCCATTTCGCTCATGTTTTCCAACAGTTGTTTGTCATTGTTTACGAATGCTCGCCATTGTTCGGGTTCCATTTCGTCGTTATCGCCGGCGTGACCAGTGAACGGCGACGCCGTGTTCGTTGTCACGTGACTTGTTGCTGTTGTGTGCTTAATTGATGAAACGTGATCACTATGATGATGATGATGATTTACATGATCGAGATATTGACGAGTGCTGTCGATTCGTCAATAATATATAATGAAAAAGATGTGAGATCAACGGATTAATTTCTGGTATAAACAAAATAATCGTGTTGTATTCGATGATTAATAGCGATCGACATTAGCCTTTGTTCTGAAAACCTCTCTCCCTCTTTGGGCAGCTGAACAAAGCAAGCCAAGCCAATGACTGAACTAAACGCATCGACTCTGGCTTTTGTGTGACGTGACGTGACATGAAGTGAGTCACAAAAGTTGTGTGCCATCATATGTTGACGGTCAACCAGTGCGCGCTCATTCTTTTCGATTCAAAATTTCCTTGTGCACTAAATTAGGCAAATCGAATAAAATTATGACACGTGTCATATGTCAATGTTGTTGGGTTCGTTTGTTTGTCTCAATTTTAAGGTGTGTGTGTGTGTGTGTGTGTGTGTGAGTGTTTGAAATGAATACTACTGAGACATTACTATTACTAATGAACAGTATCTCGGAAAAGTTCATTGCATCAGTAACTAACTAAATAGTCTCAATGTTGAGTGTTGAGTAAAGAACATCATGAGTTTTTATGACACAACGAACTTGATGACAAATTTCAATGCTTCAGAAAATATCAGCTCAGCCAGCAGCTGTCGAAGTTACATTTGCATGTCACACGGTTCGAGGCATACACACACACACAGTTTATACCGTAAAAGAGTAAACTAAGTTACTCTTTCGTCAGAATCAAGCCAGATAGACACACCTGTGTGTAAGAATATGTCATTACTATGTTTTTTCACTCGTAAACTATTTCTGCTCGTAAATAGTTTTCATCCACCAACTCTTTTGCATTCAAGTGTGTGTTGAGTGAGATTTTCTTCGACACCAACTTGGACTAAGATTTTCTTTCAGCATTGTATTATGAGAGCAAACGAAATCAACGAACAAGTTCCAGGTCTCCTCATTCGTTCGCTACCGAGTGAAATACACGCGCTTCACATAGATTGGATTCTATTTGACTCCAATCAATCGATCGAGGCGATTGCATTCAGCCAATGAACGATTCTGTTTATGTTTCTTTTTTCATTCTTCATTCGAGTGTGCTAGTGTTCAACTATCAAGGTTCAACACAACACAATGCGCCCTCACAACAGAGAATACAGTACAGATTACAGTGAATATGGCCTTGCTAGCCATTTCACTGCTGCACACACACACCCGACACAATGTGCAGTCCTTAGTTGGCAAGCCAATCTGTCCGTTGTTTGATAGATCTCTCATCTGCAACTGCAATAATCGACCATCCAACGTTCACCTGAGTGCTGTGTGCTACAGGTTACAGGTAAGTGTGTTGTTGAGATTTTGCGCGGTGAGCACGCACAGACAAATACAAAACAAATCAACTAACCGGACGACGCAGCAAGGCCATCAGCAGACACAAGACAGAAACTGATTTGTAGTGTCGCTTGGAGCGCGCTTACTCGTCGAAAGAATTATCTGCCGAGATCTGTTGCCATGTTGTTACATCTGCTGCTGCTGCAGTAGTTCAATATGTTAGGTGCATATGAACTAAAGAAAAATCTAAATCTTCTACTGAGAGATTGCGAGTGAGTTTCTCAACTGTCTGACAACAGATAAACATGTGAGAAAAGATCATCAATTGAAGAGAAAAAAAACAGAATGATCTCCAGTATCTTTGGCAATGTCTCACAATACATCACATCACATCACAGCACAGTACACAACAGGTGCTTTTCATGTTTCGTACTTCGTGTTCGTATCATTGTGTGCCACGCATTCCATCAACAACAACAACAACAATATGCAATGCACTCAACAATGAGAACATTAAGAACGTTAAGACAGATCACTCACTTACAGAGCACTCGAAAACATGAGAGTAAGGAAGCACGCGAAGATGGCAAACAAATCAACACACAATTCATGGTCAGAAGTCATTTTCTATTGTGTAGTCACGGTTCAACGGAACACAGATAGATACAACTGCTCTTTCGTTGCATTTTCCGCTGCCGCTGCTTCTACTGCTGCCGCTGTCGACAGAAACGTTTCATTATTGCCTAAAGAGTCTGTTGTTGGTGTTGGTGTTGGTGTGACCAATGGCCACTGGCACCGATGATTAACTCAGTTCACTGACCAATCATTGCTGGTGTTGCCGTTGTTGTTGTTGTTGTTGCTGTTGTCGCTGTGCCAACTGACAATCTCAACGACGATCAACAACAACAACCACGCCAGTCAGTGATCTGGCCAATGATCAACGGCGGCTGTCATTGGCCAAATCGGCTGCCCACCGATGATGACACATCAGGCACATGTTCAGTTGTTCACACATTCGATTGCATGATGACACATTCGATGGACGGATGGATAACTTGTGTGTTCGTTCATTCAACGTGAAAACTACGCAAGACGGAAGGTGGTCGTTTGTCATCGTTGGTTGCTTGCTTTTTATCATTATTGTTATGTTGTTGCTGGCACTGTTGTGCTGAAATGTCGAGAGTGGAATCGAAAAAGGAAAATGTTTGTGTATGTAACTCTTTGCTCTTGCTGATAAGCATCTTTTGACGCTGATAAACTCAGCGCGGCCGATGAGCTCAATTTAACACACAAGCAACACCAAACATCAAGGGTTTCTTTATTAGTCTTTTTTCCATTTTCATCTTATTTACATGCAGTCTGTGTGTCTGTCTGTGTACGTGTGCCCTTGATCTTACACAATCTGGCACACATACTCACAATCACATGACAATAGCGAGCGAAGCAGGTGTCACCGTCCAACTTTCAACTACAATAAATGAATCTGTAATGATTTTACTTAATACGTACAATGAATGCATTGGTCATTGAATGAATCAATTCACACTGACATTTGTTGTTGACCGAGCGCCGAGCGAGCGAGAGACCGATCAGTGGCAACAGAATCACTGTCTTTTGTCATCGGACTAGAAGCATATTCGACAAGAGTTAGCTCACGATAGCGACGACCACGCTCACTCAATGTGACCAGTTAGTTGGTTAGATAGCTATACTTTAACTCGTGAGCATGCAACACACTTCTAAAGCTGCTAATTGTTATTCTGATTCGATAAATCTGATCTGATCTGATCTGATCTGATTATCAATTGGATCAGCTGTAGTATTGGTCACGTTGCCCACTAACTCGTTCAGTTCAAATCATTACAAGAGAACGTGGCTTTTTAACAGAGCGTGTGCAGCGTGCCAGTAACACGTTGTGTTGTGCACGATTCTCACATATCCGTTTGTTAGTTGCACGATTTCAGTTGCTGTTGTTCACACTTTCTCGCTGTGTTGTGATCGAATAATCACGAGTTATTCAGTGAGTAGTCGATTGTCGTTTTTGTTGTTGGTGTTTGGATGATCATTGTGTGAGTGTACAGCTGCACAACAACAAGAGAGCGAATAAACAACTTGTGAAGAAGCCATTATGACACTACAGGTAGAATTTACAACCAATCTGCAGGATCGCTGTGTCGTTATACTTGTTTGTATTCTTATTTATGCTTGGGTTATTTGACTATGGTCTGCAGTGGTCGTCGTCGCTGGCCAATTATAAAAAGTAGAAATCATTTGCTATCTATAACCTCTAGATCTCGCTTGCATTTCTCTAGCGCCCGCCATTTCTTGCGCTTGTCACTCGAGTCTAGCTAAAAATTATCATCACTAATCTTGTAGTGTGATTATAGTCATCAGTTGAACGGCGAGCACGAGCAATTATCTGCTCGTGCAATTTGTCGTGCTAGTTACCTGTCAATTTTTGCTAGCTCACGCGCTATATATACATATATATTCAAATTTACAACGACAACGAACAATCTGAATAGAAAACTGAATTTTACAATTGGCAACAGATAGGTGATTGCTCGCGCGTTCACATACTCTATCAAAGCTCTAATAAATATAGTTAGAGTCGTTAACAAGTTCGAATCAAACGTAAACAGAATATTCTCGAGTTGAGTTGGTTGTTGATTGAATTCTGACAGGGCGTACAAACATCGATCGATTTAGATTGCATTGCTTACAATCATCACCATCACCATCATTATTATTAGCAATTGTTGATGGCTCCAGGGAGAGAGAGAGAGAGACGCAGTACACACTCACATTGAAGGAGAATATTGATTTAAATAAATCGAATGTTTTATAATAAAATAAAGGCGAACCAGAGCCTGTAGAAGCTTTATTTTATACAAAACTCTTTTCAAGGTTTGCACAGCTCATCAATCTTTCTTGTTTGTTGTTTCTTTCTTTGCCGGCATCATCGCCTTTGGCCGTTCAGCTTCTACCAGCTCCAGCCCAGACTCTACCTTAGAAAATCGCAGCAATGCTATCAGGCTGTCTAAGTAAGATGGCCATTCTACAGGCTTGTTATTATGCTCATCTATGCTATGCTATGCTATGCTGAACTGACGGTAATGAGCTCTAATTGATGATTGCTGTGTATGTGCTCGCGGTAATCAATTACAGCGAGCCAGACAGAAGTTAATGTCAATAACGAGTTGCAAAAGTCTAAAAGAATGCAAGAAAAAAGGCTTGCTTGCCAGACTGAGTGCTGGAAGCGAACTTATAATTGACATTAATTGAGCTGAATCGATGATCAGTTCGTAAAATCAATAACTGTCTTGCACATATCACACATTATCGCGATTATCGATGCGATTATGATTACATTTTCTTGAACTAGAGAATCACTTTTTATCATTTAATTATAGAATTATGATTATTGATTTTTCACTCGCACAATAGGACGACCGATATATTCGTCTGAGAAAACAAAGAACATTGTCTATTAGAACAATACTGCATTGAGAATCATTAGTCAGTAAGCAGTGGATTGTTTATAGTCGAAAGATGAGACCACCCAATCGATAGTTGACGCAACTTTCTAGTTCATTATGCTACTTATTCAATTGAGTAATGTTCGCCCTTAAGCCATTGAGGGGTAGTAAACTGAATTAAAGTGTCTATTTGTCATAGAGACAATTATCTAAACTCGCAAAATGAATAAAAGAATTCAAGAAAAAATACGGAGAACAATTCAAGCTCAAGTTCACATCATGCAAGTTATCTCATCGCAAGAGTAAGTCAGCCAGCCATCGAGTGAGCGAGCATTTGCATAGCATTGTTTTCCGTTTTGTTTGCTGCTATTTGTCTGTCTGTCTGTCTCTGTTATTTTTTGTTTGTTAGATGTAATATCCGATTGCTATTGGCCTTGTGTGTGCACAGCGTAATCTCTTATGAGAGAAGCAACAATTGACTACATTGACAGGTCCATACCGATAGATAGACAGAGCAGCCAGCCAGCCTCAACATGATCTAACATGCTCGCACAGAATGAACAGAACAATGATTGAGTCATCGATAGAATATAGTCAACACAGATCTATGACTGACAAAGCTCTGATTGTGAACGTAGTAAGCGCGTGTATTTCAGTAGCGAGCTAGCCAGCCAGCTAACGACACAATGAATGCAAATGAACGGGCAGAATAATGAATTCGTTCATTGTGTAGCATAAATAGTTGATTCTTTGTGAAAATTCGAATGCATTTCAAGGCAACAAGAGAGGAGAAGAGAAAAGAACAACTGACTGTTTGCTATTAAATATTAAATATTGACAAGCTAATATTAACATGTAAAATAAAATAGCCAACAAATATAGTAGTCAACATGTTAATCGATCGTTGTTGTTGTTATATTCGTTGTTCATTGCACGGATCAGTGCATCAGGCGCGAGTTTGACGGCCACCAACCGATTGGATCGGTCGGACCGATCGAACAAAGAATAAACAACAACACCAACGCCAACAGGCAGCTACTACAATCGACCAGAGTTGATGTTGCTCTACTGCTACCGCTCAATTTTTCTCGAAATCGGAATCAAGCAGAGAAGAACGAACGGTCGACGAAATAGAATAAAAAAAGCACCATTATTATTGTTGTAACGTGGTCGAGTCACCACCAACAATCATAGGCTAATATTTAGTATGACTTGGCTTCAATACTAAGTATGAGCTTAATGAGAATGAGAATGCGAATATGAATCTAATCCCATTATTGTTTGATCCATAAACGTAAACACATGCTAGTAGTAAGCATGAACGTGAACATAGTATAGAAGCGAGTAAGTTGTAAACATTCACACTCTCACAGCGATTGACAACAGTATCATGGATTTATTCTTGGTATACTTTTAGCTGCCCTTTAACGTATAAATAAAATCATTTAATTAATATCATTGTCTAGTGTATGTTATATGTGTTACTGGTGTAGTTTATGAATGGACACACAATAGATTACAACAACAACAATAATAAGCTGAGCGGCAAGAGTAGTGACTAATTGTTGTTGTATCAAAGTTTCATATGATCGAATGGCCCCCATGTTTTAATGTCGAATGTCGGCCAGGCCGAGTGGCTCGAGATTCTAAAAGCGCGCGCGCGCGATCAAAACTCAAACATTTTGCTCCACGCGAAATTCACTGTAATAACAATAACATCCTTGAATTTTGCAGCTCAACCGACTGACTGACTTGATTCATCAACAGCCAACAGGTGAACTGCGGTCTGACGGCTGACACTTAATTGCTAAAAAAACAGGTTTCTAGCAGCTGAGTGTGTGTGTGTGCATTTGCTCGCGCTTGCTTTATTGCGCATTTTGTTGGCTTGAAAGCAGGAAAGTTGGCCAGCTAGTCAGTCAGTCAACAATTCAAATTCGAAAGTACGCACTCTTGGGCTCTTTAATGCCATCTGGTTCGGCAAAACGCACGCCATCGATGCGTCATCGCTCGCTTGCCGTGTAACTGTGTGTGTGTGTGTGTGTGTGTGTGTGTGTGCAATGCTCTCAGACGAATTGAAGCAAAGTGGAAGAATGCACTGAAATGGTGTGGTGTGGTGAGGTGAGGCGAGGTGAAAGGAAAGGAAAGAAAGGAAGAGAATAAGCTCAGGTTGAGCTTAGCAAAATCTACAGTGGAAGCAACAGATAGCAGTTGGTTGAATGAATGGAAACAAATATGGAAAATTACAACACAACAAGCAATGAAACGACGACTAGAAAATGTCACGAGATCAACGATCAATCAAGAGATTGTCTCAAGAATGAAAACGATTCTTCGATATTGTCTTCGATATCGATAATCGATGCATCGGGCCAAGCGGTGTTATCGCGAAACGCCAATCGATTGCCGTGTTTGATCAAATTAAATAACGACACTATCGTTGATCGACGAAGGCGTCATCATTCGATGCCCGTCGATTTTCACGAGCCTACGGTCGAAGAAGGTGTTGACAAAGCAGCAGCAGCTTCACAATTGCACAGCAGAGGCTCGCCAAAAGCAGTCTCAATGATAGCCGAATTACCAGCAAGCATGGAAACGTCTGAAGAATGCAACACACCTGTGATAGCGACCAATCACAGGACAGAAGCAACAACAACGACAACAAGCTCTACCCCAGCAGCAGCAGTAACAACAACAAACATCGACAGCAACGATAAGAATCAAGTAACGATCAGCAGCCAACAAGTGGCCATAGCGAATCAACATGAATCAGCGCTGGCTCCCGCATCGATGGGCGACAGTTTGATCGAATTAATCATCAATCTAAAGAATGAGAATCAAAATCTGGCACACGCGCTGGACGTAAACAACGAGTATGTGCGACGTCGTTTGAGCGAAATGCGCGACTTTCAAGCTGAGACCAATTTCTTGAAGCAACGCTTTGAGCTGGAAAAGCAAGACATGGCGAATAAGATCAATAAACTGATGCAACAAAATCAAATGTTGAACGATCGAGTGCGAATATTGGATCACGAAAAGTCAGTATTATTGTCGACACAGACACAGACAAGCAAGAGTGAGCAGCAAGTATCGAGAGTGACGAGCGAGCAGCAGCACAATCGTCTTTATCCGGACCTCAGTCGACCGGACACGTTGCAATTGAACGACAACATTAATCAATTGGCGTTGCAATGCAACCAATGGCCTCCACGCATTTCACCGATGGACGTGAGCAACGACACGGCCGAGTACACGGTGATTACGCCTCAAAGTCCCACAGGAACCACTGCAGCAGCAGCAGCAGCAGCGACAACAACAACATTCTATTCCGATTCCGATTCAGATCATCGTCGTCGACAGAATCAATCGGTCACACGCACTACGTGCGACAATTCCTCATCCAATGCCAGTAAAGTGGACGATCCAATGCAACAATGTGATCGACTCGAGCAAAAACTGAACGATATCGGGAAACGAGACTATGAGATTTGTCTATTGCAACAGCAGCTCAATATTTATCGGCAAGATTTTCGTCTCGAGCGAATGGCAAAATTAGAGGCCCAGCGACAAATAGAGCAACTGAAGAATGACATCGATCGATTGTGTTTTGAGAGATCAACGCAAGCAGTGCACGACAGTGTACCGCAGCACCCAACGACAAGCACGAAAGATAGAGAGCACTCATTCAGTTCGGACAAAACAAACTCTGACGAAACTGACTCGGACAGTAGCTCGGACAGTGGCGCCGATGTGGTGGTGGGTGATAATGGCAAGGCACAAGCAGCACGCGATGCAGCTCGTAAGGGGGCGCATCATCGGCGTCACAAAGGCAGTCGCAATCACAGCGGTCGTCATGGTCGTCATCACAGACATAGCAGAGAGCTTGAGCAGAGTCCGCCGGCGTTGGACGAGCATCAGCCCACGGTAGTCGTTGGGCCGACAGAAACGTTGGGCCGACGAGCATCGCGTTCTGCCATGAAAGCGGCAGCCAAAGCGGCCAAATATGCGTCGAGTCATTACTCGAAACGGCACCAGCGCAAATACAATCGTCACCAAGCTTCGTCTTCAATGTTCGAACAAGCGTCAAACGATGCGGCGGCAGCAGGCCAACAATGGGCACACTCACAGTCGCAGCAACGTAGTGGCAGCATCAAGAACGAGGTCGTTAATGATCTCATCACAACTGCCAACAAAGCTATGATCACTGGCTACAAGATGGCATCGACTCATGTGAATCTAGCGCTCGAACGATTGGGCCAGTTCGAGCCCAATCAAGGCAATAATTCAAAATAACATTGTTTTATATTCATTGTCAATCAATTTATAAATTTAGCTCAATAAAATCAATTATATTCTATCAACGTATGATCTCCTAAAGAATACGAGTATCTCTTTCTTAGCGTAGTATCATTGAATGTGCAATTGATTGTCACTAGAAAGATCCAAGTGAATGTAGACTAGAACAAAACTGATGCAACAAGTTGATGTCGAGACAAACACTCAGTGTTGAAGCCATTGTTTTGCCAGCTCTATTCCTACTTGTTCCCACTGTTTATGCACTTGAGCACTTGATTTGAGGGACAAACAAAACAATAATATACACAACTACAACATCTGTGGCTGTTCGTTTCTTCTGTCTGTCTGTCTGTCTGACTGGCTGTCCATCCAGAAGTGGTCCTGGCAAGCTCGAGCTTTATCAGAGATTAAGTTCAAGTTTTAGCAAGCTTCAGCTGCTGGACTTGAGTTTGAGCTTGCTCTGTTGTCGACTTGATTGAAAACTAGATTTCCAAACATACACGTTGCCACTTTGCATGTTGCACAATCGAGAGCGGTTACAATTTTTCAAGGCAACATTCTTTTCACACGCACTAAGCAACTCTTTTGTTATTTCTTGCCAGCAACTGTTGCTGTTGCTGTTGCTGCTGTACGGAAGGTGAAAAGATTTAAATCGGGCCCAACAGTCAACAGGTAAATCTTAAGAATCAAGTTTCGATTGAGCGAGTGAGCTTGAACAAACGCACAACAAGTGAGTTGTGAGTAATTCAGAGCAAGGCAGAGCAAAGTAGAGCACTGAACAGTGCAATGGTCCGAGTGCAAGTCTATGTTGGTTGATAACAACAATAGAGCTTTTACTCTCTCACTTAATCATAATCAAACTTGATCATAATAGTTATAATTGAGTGCGTGCGTGTGTGTGTGTGCGACTTAATGATATCATAGTCATCGTGTTGATGACAACAGAATTGCCGAGAATTGCTGAGAATTGCCTCTGATAACAGCAACAACAACAATAAATATTTATTGCTACACATTTGCAAGTGTCAAAAGTTTTCATTGTTGCTGTTGTTGTTATTGTTGGTAGTTTGTTTCTGTTGCTGGTGTGCCGTCGCATTGACTTCACTTCAATAGCAACACCAACAATAAATCTATACAAGTTTCTAGCAATAACTTGTTGTAAATTTGGAGACAACTTCTAGAGCAATTTCGTAACATAAGCAAGAGCGGAACGGAACAAATGAAGATGGCGCTCATTGCATTTTCAGTTGCATTAACAGTTGTGAGCTCATTCAAATTATGATTACGATTACAATTGCAATTCCGATTCCAATTCTTAGTTACGAGTCGAGTCAACGATGTCGAAACTAATGCTGATCGACATCAACAACAGATGGTGAAAAGTTGTGTGCGTGAGTGTCGACAAAATGTGTCGATTTCATGCTCTGTTGAGCTGAAATCGTAAGTTCAACGGTCAATCGTTGTCATGGTCGCTATGCAGGTTGATATATTCATTTTTCATATCTCAATTTGTGTTTTTCTACCACGGTGTGTGTGTGTATGCAATGCACACAAGAAGATGAGTATAAGAATAAACACACTTGATACATATTGACTTGACTTTAACTTGAACAATAGAATGAAATAGTTGATTCTACAAGTGAGATTGTCTGCCCAAGTGCACACACAAACATGAAATGAAATAATCTGAACAAAAAAATCCACTCTGACTTCACTGATAGAAATAGACACACGTCACACACACAGACTTAACCTTGGACCTGGCGAATGTAACAACAGACGAACAAGCAAATATTGAAACAATGGATATCGCGTGGTATCGATTCGAATGGTTGTCACGGTATTGCACATCAGCATCAACATTATTGCATTCATTTATCGGCGTTGACTTCATTCATAGGTGAAATCGACTGCTCATTGGCCGGAATTGCGGTTCAGTTGTTTTTGTTGCTGCTGCTGATCACACCGGAAACTCGTAGCGCTGACAGTCAACACAGCAACATTGAATAAAGTTGAATGTTATACCAAATATGGATTCGCTTACGAGCTGATACAACTGATAGAGCGGATCACGATGTTATGGCCATGCTTCGAGCTGTTTTAAACAAAACAAATAAATATTATCGGATTCTCTTTAACGAAACAAACAAACAAGCATCATATGCAAATGAGTCATTCTTCTCTCATGGTAATTTCAACAATAAGCTCGAATCACAAGCTCTTAAAATTATTGAAACTCTCGATGATGAATGAATAGATGAACATTTTCTATAAACCTGAAATATGAAATTCAACTCCCAACTGTATCGAATGAGCCACACACACACACTATAGAGAAACTGTCGGTGCTTTAAAAGCACATGCTAATGGTATCGATTGTGTCGAAATCAATGAGGCAGTAAGTTGTGTGTACAACTTGTGAACAACTGATGTTGGCATTGTTCGTCGCGAGAGTAGTTGGATTGGGCGCAGTTGGTAATAAGTGAATGCTGATGCACTTGTTAAGAATCAAGCTCAAACTATTGTCTCAAGCTACGTTGTCGGGTGTTATTACAGCTAGCTTATAGTTGGCTAATTACATAAATGAATGATTGTCATGTATCAACAGCAATAGCAACAGCAACAGCAACAGCAACAACAATCAGTTGCTTTCGCGCCGATCAATTGTCGCTCTAGAAATCATCAAAATGCTTACGAGCAACGCAAGCTATGCAAGCAATGATTAACAACAGATACAAGAGATGGGATAGAGATGACGATGACGACAACGATAAAAGGTGGGCGGAACAACTCAAGAAGATGAAGATGAAGTGAAATTTGGCGAATCAAGTTTCCATTGAGTTGTGTCGAATTACAAAGCAGGCGCAGTAATGCATTTTTGATGTTTCCAATTGTTCGTCGCCGTTCGTCGGTCGTCATTGTCTTGATCATTTTACCCCTTGCTGTCCCCGATTGCATTAACTTGCAGTCTTTTTTGTTGTTCATTTCCAGCTATTAGTATCACTTGACTACTATTGTTATGATATGCTTAGATGTGCTCTGTGTCTTAGCTAGTGTTTAGTTGATATCAAGCGTCAGTTGACTGTTGCTTATTCCTTGCTTCTGGCTTCTGGTGGATGTCAAGCCCGTGCCTGGCAGCTTAACAGTTGATTCATCCGTTTGCTCGTTTGTTTGTTTGTTTGTTTGTTTGTTAATCGCCGCCGTGATTACTGACTCGAATTCAATCGGAAACTCAGTGCAATCAGTGACACCACGCATTCTTAAGACAATACACACACACACACGCACACCTTATGCTAACAGCAAACATAGACCGACAGACAAACAAACAAACAGTCGAATACGATAATAAGATGATTGAGTGTAGCCGAAAAGTTTGTCTTTTGTTTGACACGCGACGAACACACACAGGTAATAATGTCGAGCTCATTGCCAACGCATTGAGCATGAGCTTGGCATTTTGGGCAGTTGAAATATTGAGCAAAGCGTTGAGCGCATTACAGCGCACAAAATGATGCAAATGAGCTGCAATAATTCTCTCTCTCTCTCTCGCCTCGACTAATCTCGTCGTTCTTATCGTCGCACTCAAAACTTACCTGTCGATGTATACAACATTGGCACTGCTGTTGCAGGTGTCGCTGGTGTTGTTGTTTTTGAGTGGTTCGCAAGACACTTGTCGCGCTGCACCAGCCGCGCTAGCAGTTGTCGTCGTTGTCGTCGTCGTTTCGCTCGCTGCTGCGTTGAGTACGTCGGCTTCACACCTTGTGAGTGCTGCTGTCGTGCAGCCGGAAGTCGGCACTCTCTCGTCACGTGTACCTGTTACGGTGATTGTGGTAATAATTGCGTGAACAGCAAGAGTTGAAGTGAATGTGAGGTTAGCATGACATTTTGCTTGTTGTTGTTGTGGTGGAAAAATGAATCTTTAAGTTCAAAACTTTAAATTGCTTATGAAAGCTACAAAAGTGAAAAATGAATTGAGTAACATAAAAATGAAAGAAACAATTGTGGTGTCCAATTGATTACATGTGCATAGCACGAGATGCATTTGCATGCGATGAGAGAAAGAAAGAAAGTTGTCGTTCGCACACAGTGAAAGAGTGCAGATTCTGCATGACAGACACACATGTCCGTCGCAGATAGCTTATTCTCTTCTCTCTGTTGTTGTTCTGCAATCTAAAATGACACATTCAAACGTCAAACGACGCACGCACAAGGAGAAAATTAAAAAAGTGAAAGGACGCACTTGTTGCTGTTCGTCGTCGTCGTCATTGCCAATTGCTGTTGCATTTTGATTCGCGCACTTCAACGGGTTAGCTCGTGATTGATCTACTAATTGTTAAGACACGATCATTGTTAAGCCAACGGTTTAGCAATGATCGTCTGTGTCAGCTCAACTAGTGTGTTTACATTGCTCGGCCATGATTTTCATGATTGTAATTGTGATTATGATAACAATCACAGAGGAATCAAAATTACAATTCCACGATCAACAACAACAACAAGCAGACAGAGAGACAGACAAATGAACGACCAAACGAACAAATGACAAACAAAAGCAACCAATCCAAACGAACAATACAAGCTTCCTTTTCGAGAGCTTCACCAATCTTGCTTGACGTACACGTAGTGCATGTAATGACTGAAGTTGTTGCTTGTTGCAATCCAGATCAATGCTAATGACTCTATGTCATACAGCAGAGGCAGCAGCAGCAGCAGCAGCAGCAACAACAACAACAACAACACTACAGAAACGAGTACGACTATCAATGAACAAGCGTCTCAAACATTTCAAGCGTCGAAACATCGATTCAGCTTTGTCTTGATCTTTCTTTCTTTCTCTCTCACTTTTCCAAATGTGCGTTATCGCTGTCATTTATCTTCAATTTATTAGTTGAGGTTATGTTGTTGCGAATATCATTGCATTCAGCGCATTGAGTGCTGAGCAAATCAGAAGAAGAAGAAGAAAAAAAAAGAAGAATTGAATGAAGGCGCTTACCTGTCTCTGTGACCACTGTTGTCACATGTGATTGGTGGTGGTGTGATTGAGTGCAGCGACCACTACTACACGTGCACACTTGCTGTTCGTGTTGCTGTGAATCACACAACGAGGAGGAACGAGTGTGCGGTGGTTGGTGCCAAGATCGCCCTCGTTGCGATTGTGACTGTGATTGCGAGCGTGAACGCGAACCCGCAAACGCAAACTCAATCAGGTGACGATATTTTCGCGACACTGACGACGTCTTACGCGCACCTGTTTGAGTTGAGTCGAGTCGAGTTGTGTTGTGTTGGAATAAAGTTAAGGTAGAATAGATTTGTGCGTGTGGTAGAGAACATGCATAGCCAATAAGGTAGTGTTGCCAATCAAGGTCCAATGTGTGATATCATTCGCCCATAACATTAATCAGATTGTCCAAATGAGAATGAGAATGTTTATGTTGACAGAGAGAATGAATTGAAATGAAATGATCACATGATTAGTTGGCTTGTCTAGCAGAAAGCTACGCGTGCGCTTTATTTCTTTGTTTGTTTGTTTTCTCATTCTCATTCTCGTTTTCTTTTTTTTTCTTTGTTATTCTTGTTGACTGGCAACAAACGTACACACAGAGTTTGTTGCTGATCACTAAGAGATTGCCATAAGCTCAAACTAACATTTATTTAGATTTGGAATTCGTCGCCGATTCTGATTGAATCACTGGCTTTGCTCTGATCACTTGGATTAACTTGTGCTCGCATTGTAACAAATGACATTGTTGTAGTTGCTCGAATCACAGCAATGTGTGCAATAATAATGAGCGCAATGATAATAATAATAATAATAATAACAACAACAAGTGCGTGCGTACGCAATAGAATATCGGCTTGATATGATTCGATGTTTACTTTTGTTTTTATTTATAAGACTGCGATTTATATTCTTTGATTGCACTCGTGGTCGTTTTCGTCGTAATCACTGTCGTGGCGTCATTTCTTTGATTGTCATTGTCATTGTTGTCGATTGGATTGGCACTATTTTTTATTATGCACTCAACTCGTTGTTTATCTACTCTGTTGTTGACGAATCACGACGAGACTCAATGTAATGTAACGGGCACGAGCAAAATGACAATCTCTTGGATTGAGAATTGAGCTCACAACAACAAGAACAATTTTTTAACATTGAATTCTTAGTTTTCTTCATCAAGCAAGTGTATTGTGTATTGTCGCTTATAAATGATTTCAACGAATGAAGAGAAAAACACACCAACAATGATTGCAGTTGAAATGAAAAAAAGACAACAAGAATGCAATGTTTGTTTTGACCCACCGTCGCAATGTAAAGTGTGGTGTTGTTTATCAAGTGAAGCAGCATAATCAGCTGCTAAAATTAGCCAACCATTTTGAATATTACTAAAGCAAAAAGAACAAAAAATTAATGTCACCTGTTTGCCGGCTCGTTTATTTCGCACTTGATTCATTTTATTCAAACTGTTGAGCACTTGAGCCAACTGTGTGGCTCAAGAGATCAACACAACACTCAGAGAGAATATTCTCACTTGGTGTGGCTCGTGTCGCTTGGTTGCGTCATCCGACGACAGACGACAGACGACAGACGGTAAAGAAGGTGTCTGCAAGAAGCGAGAACGAGATCTCAACTCACTCAATCAGACTGAGACCGAGCAAGTTCGCTTCAAGACAGCTCTTGTTACGCTTCTTGTTACGATTTTGCAAGATTGGCGCAATTTGTTCAACACAACGACAACATTAGTCAAACGAGACATTTATGAAAAAGGCATGAATGAAAAATCATGGCTCACAACTGAGTAGATTGCGTGTGAATTCAACACATTATCATACATTGTTATTGCATGTTAGCTGGTGAATTATTTCATTTCTCAGCTAACTTGTTTTGTTGTAGCCAAACTATCAGTGTCACAAGTGATACGGAGAAATTTATCAATTAATTATCCTTCCTTCCTTAAGCTTGCAATTGATCAATCAATTTGAATTCATCTCTCAGTTGTTTCTCCTGGCTCTACACGCAAATTACAGCGCAACTCTTGTGCTCAGCACCATTCGATGGAGCGCACTAATTTTTGCAACTCAATCACGAAACTGTAACATGTTATCACACAATAATGTATCTGATCGCATTGTCCATTGATAGTTTAGTGACCTTTAGCTGATCAACTCACTACACACTACTCGCTCACACTACACAGTGGTCAGCCAGAGCAACCAGAGAAACAGGATGACAAAAGAAAGCATGATCCACATACAGCTGACAGACAGGTGCACAGGAAAACATTGACGTTGACTCTGACGCTTCGACTTTCAGAGAGTGAGCGCTCTAAAGAAGAGCGTGACTCTGTTGCCGGTTTGTTCATCATTTCAAGAGCTTCTTTCGAGAGCCTAAGAATAGTTGAAAATATAGTGGAAACACACACACACAACATCCACTGTCCACTCGAGGAAGCCAGCAATGCAGAGGGAACACAACAACGATGACGACGACGAGTTGGCAAGACCAACAATTGTGTCGTGAGCTGTTGATATCACACATAAACAATTGATGATGCGATGACTAGCTGGCTCAATGCACGCTGGCGAGAGCGTGCATGCGTCAACAAAGGCAAATACACAACAAGAAGAACAGGTGCCACACAGACAGGACGGCACCTGGCCAAGAAGCCGCCTGGCCGCAAAAGCAAGCTCTCAGGTGAGCTGAAGGAGCAATGGGTGCGCCATTGTTTCGATTGTTGTCCGCCAACAACAACAGCAACAGCAACAGCAACAAGCAATAAGTGCTTTCTTCGGGTTGTGTGACTGCCGATCTTTTTTGCCTGTCTATTAGATTTTAACCATAGATTTTGGCAAGTGTTTTTGTCTTGGTCACCGTTGCTGTTGTTGTTGCTGTTACTGTTGTTGTAGGCGTTCATCGGTCGACGACCTACAGACGACACACAAGCACAAACACACACGAGCGAACGAGTGAACGAACGACTAACAATCTCAACGCGTTCAACAATTAATGCTACATGTGCGATTTGAATTCAAACGTCAAGCGTTGGTCGAAAATTAACGTTCGTCATGTAGACGTGTAAATTAGACTTCTTAATATCGACTTAATATGATTTGGCGCTCAATTAGATGATGCACTGACTGTTGATACATTGACTGACCGACAGACAGAGGATTTAACCTACCATAATTACATCACACAACAATTAAAAAGAACAACATTAGGGAGAGTTGAAATGACAATCTCAACTAGCATTCACAGCTTAAGGCAACGAGCTGACAACACAACGCGGACATCCGCAACGCAGTCACTGAAAACTGATGTTGCTGTAGATGTTGCACAACGACAACTGACATTGACATTGAGGTTGAGGTTGCGAAACAACAAGCAGCACCAAGAAAAAGAAGCTTCGCCGACGTCGATCACTTAGGTCACTGACCATCCAACTAACACGCCAATGACACACGCACACACAATAATGGCTGTAGTAATAGCGATAGCAATTGAGTGTGAGATATTGGCGACACAAAGCAATAGCAATGATAATAACAATGGCGAATACAACAACAGTGGGACTCACACACACACAGAACAAAACAAAACAAAGAACACGAACGAAAAGAACAAATTTGTGTTTTCAAAACACAGCACAACACAAAACATGGCCTTTGTGTAGCAAACAAAAGGCGGTAGAACAACAAAAGCCTCGAAATCGAATCGAATTGGAGAGGATCGAGTCAAATCGAATGGGTTGCCGTGGCCGCTGTCGTGTTCGCCAGCTGTCGACTGTGGCATTCATTCGGTTAGACAGGCACCTGTAGCTGGCCGACGATCAAAGAGCAGTCAGTCAGTTGGAACTTTGCGAAATTCCACGAATCGAACTAGAAGCAAACTATCGAATTCAACAGTACACACGTTGGACTTCCTCGAACTCGACAAGTCAACGTGTAGTGTTCGCGCACAGTACAGCACAACATATTATGCCAAAACAAGCTTACTTTGTAAGAATCATTCCCAACACAAAGAGTGTAATAATCGAAATGACAAATAATAAAGATCGAAGTCAAAGTCAAAGTCAAAGTCAATGCCATCGTCATCTTTTTCTCGTTCCGACATGATTGGCAATTTTGGCGCTACTTGTTCTTGTCATTTGCCGGTTACATAATCGTATTTGCTGTCAATCGTCGATCAGCATTTTTTGTTCTTTCTTTTTGTTGTGAAAAAGAGTTGTTGTTACTCTAAGCAAAACAATCATTTATCGTAGAGAACAATAAATTTGGGACACCTAATATGAGTGACAATGACCGTGACAACAGGCTAAAAAAACAGTAAAAAACACGAAAAAAAAAACTGTTGCTTTGATTGCTCGCTTGTTGTTGAGCTTCGATTTCTCTGAACTGTGAGTAGAGCCGACAGGTATGCGGCAACAGGTGTGTGAGTGTGTACATGCAAATGTAACAAACTGTTTAGGACTAATGACCTATGCTGCAGAAAACTCTTGTCTTCTCATTGTTTTTTTATAGAAAATATCAATGTAACTAAGGAAAGATGAAAACTTACGCTTCAATGATGATGATATATTTTGGTCATCAAAATTTGATACAGCACAGGTTTTTGGCGACGACACCTGTTGCTGTTGTTGATGTGTGTGTTGGTCATGAGATGCAGTTGTCGTCATCTGCTGTGGTGGACTTAAATTAGTGACGGAAGCCGCCATGGACTATTTAAATGGATATTTCAAGAGTGAACACAAGTGTTAGGTGTGAGACGATTGCATGAAACAGTTATGCTGGGCGCTAATCTATTGCCAATTGCCGTTCAAATTATGCAAAACAATGCGAAACACTTACCCGCATGAATGGACGCAATAAAAAGCGACGCTTGGACGAAGAACGCATCGCTTGGGCGATTTGCTTGTGCGTCTGCAACCTGTCACAGCCAGTAACAGCACTAGCAGCCGATGGTTGCACTTGTTGTTGATGCTGCTGTTGTTGCGGTTGCAATTGAAAGCCCGGATCACACTTTGATTTATACGTGTCGCTACTAATTGAGTTTGTGCTGTGAGGGCTGATTGAGTTTGAGTGTGAGCTTGAGCTTGCGCAAGATGCGAGTGTGTTTTCATTCTTTAGAAAATGATCATTATCATGGTGCTCAACACTAAACACGTCGTCGTCGTCGTCGTCGTCGTCATCAAGATCGTCGTTGTCTGATTGGCCGTGTTGGCGTTTATTAAAATGTGATCGATCAATGTGGTGGTGGTGGTCGTCGTCGTCATCAGGATCGCCATCGTCATCTAAATTGGAAATGATCGAAAGCGGATAATAGCCAACATTGTTGAGTGCTTGCCAGGCGTCACTGCATCGATAACAATCGAGTCAAGTGCCATGAAGGTGTGTCAAATGATAATAGACGAACAGACAGATTGATTAATATCAAACATCTTAGATGAAGGTGTTTGAAAGTTGTGAAGAGTTTTCACTTTTACTTTCAAATCAAACTAAAACATAAGTCGGAAGATAAAAACTTACTCTTGTGAGGTGTCGCTGCGCTTTCGATTGTTGCTGTTGCCGTTGCTGTTGTTGTTATTGTGAACTAACGAAGGCGTTGAGAATGAACGACGCATTGGGTGTCGATCGAACGCACCCAATGGCAACGAATCGAGCTCGTCTTGAAGCTCGTCATCGTCGTCGTCGTCGTCGTCGTCGTCGTTGTCGTCTTCGTGGCCGCCATTTTTATTATGGCTATCTACACTTGACGACTCGATACTTGTCGTACTTGAGTCGATGTCACCTGTTTGCGTGGCGCCTGTAAAATCGATTAAATCTGTGGTGAATCGTCGCATATGATGATCATGGCGTTGTTGTTGTTGTGGTTTGACTGTTGTCATTATCGACGATCTATCGTTACTGTGCATTTTCACTTGCTGCTGGTGGGTATCATTTTCGGTACATTCTGTTACCTGTGGTGTTGCCGGCACTTGTTTGTTTGGCCGATCACTCGGCACGCCATTAAGAGCAACAGCATCGGCAACAAGAACTGTTTCTTGGCCTCTCATGTCATTTGTTGTTCACTCGTAATAACCTATTACTGTAGTTGCTTGGAAATATTGAGTGCTTTCAGTTAAATATCAAGACTTATGAGTGTGTGTGTGTGTGTGTGTGTGTGCGCGACAATCATGTGAGAAAAAGAAACATAATCACGTCCACTGCTGCAAATCGATTTCCATTCAATCGATCGCAGTCAATATCGAGTGCAGCAGCATAAATCACACGCTTACACGTTGATAATTTCACTACACTTCACTTCGCCAAGTTCTCAATTATCTTGAACTAA
Source organism: Fragariocoptes setiger (assembly GCA_019968535.1). Classification (NCBI taxonomy): domain Eukaryota; kingdom Metazoa; phylum Arthropoda; class Arachnida; order Trombidiformes; family Phytoptidae; genus Fragariocoptes; species Fragariocoptes setiger. The sequence goes on from JAIFTH010000012.1 coordinate 78,937, forward strand.
TAGCTTGCTGTATGTTCTTTTAACTTGCTGTGTATCTTCTTCGTCTTGGTCGTCTTCAATTGGTCAAGCAGCTTGTCGTTGATGATTATAAATTATTATTACAAGTACAGTATTTTTCCGTATGCACAATTTTCCTCTTCTTCTTCTTTTCTTCCCCGAGTATAACTCGACAATTCGACTTTTCAAACTCTTCGTTGATGAGTTGGCTTGTTCTTGTCGAAATTGTGCAATATTTTTCTCTCGGTGCGCTGTGTGGTCTGCTAGCTTTTAACCTGAGCTGTTGCGCGAATATCGGCTGTGTTTCAACTTGCGACCATACATACACTCAAAGAGTGGTGCCACATACACGCACACCTGTGTGATCGTTATTACTCACTACCAACCTGTCGCGACCTGCCAGCTAATAATCGATGCTTGTCTTTCTTTCTTTCTTTTATCGATGTTTTACCGTTGTTGCGCTTGCTGCTGGTGCTGCTGTAACCGTGGTTGTAGTCGTTGTTGTAGTTGTTGTTGTAACTGTGACTATGACGATGACGACGCTTAAAACCATGAACCAAGTGGGAACGATTATCGACAGCTATTATCGTAGCGGTTGTTGTTGCTGTTGCTGTTGTTGATGCACCTGCCTCGTAGTGGATGTTGTTGTTGCTGTTGTCGTCATGCGCTGGCTATAATCAACGAGCATTGGGTGCTACTATTGGACAAAATATCCACAAACTGAATCGCTTTCAATTTTTCCCGTTGACTCTGCTGCTGCACTCAAGCGAATGTCCAAAAATTACCGGCTTGTTGGGCAAAAATACAGTCGACTACGGATTTTAGGCCAATTTTTTTTTAATTTTCGTTTACAATTTTATAATGAAAAGGAACGAAAAGAAAAGAATGATTGATGATCAAACACGCGTAAGACCACACGTTGTTAGGACGACAAATATGTATGTGTCAATGATACATGAGAGAAAAACTCACTGGTTAGTTATTCATGTTATATTCAGTGGTCAAGTGTTTATTCAAGAAAGTGGCCTTATTTAAACAAGTTGTTTTCTTATTATCATCATCAGCAGAGAATGTTAAAACAGCGCGTGACCTGTCAATTAATAACAATTGAAATGAAATGAATTGAAAAGATTGTGCGTCGTGCCACATGATAGTTCCCGAACATAATGTCGTGTTTGATGACCACACAAACAGACATACTTACGCTCACTCTCTCATAATTAATAATGATAATAATAACGACACACAAACAATTCAATTTAATTCCAACTAACAACAATAACAACACCGAGAGAACAAAACATTTATCGAATGACCGCTGAATAAACTCTGCCAATGACCTTGCACCTGTTGTTGTTGTCATCAAAAGCTTACACACAAATTAGGATTCAAAGGTCAAATTGTTGTCGTGGTTATTGTTGTTGTCTCTGCTGCTGCTGTTATATTTGCTGTCGTCGTTGAATCAACAGGGGGTGTGTCGAGACGTGTTCTTTCGTTGTCGTCCACTTACTTCACTCTAATCGACGCTATCTACGAGAAATGCTATTGATTGATGTCAATAGCGAGTTGATGTTAATGTCGGCGCTGAAAATAAAAGAAAGCAATGATTCTAATCGAACGATAACAACAATACTGGCACACAGCAGTTCGTCCGGTCAGACTTTCTTTGATTTCATCACATGACAGTGTCATTAGTGAGCCAAGCTCGATAAAATAGAACGGTGTTAACCCACAACCAGCATCGAGCGGTTGAGATTGATTTTATCATCAAAACTTCTGCTGCTAATTAATGAGTCAAAATCTGTGTGATTCCAACGTGAGTTACGATTATCGGTTTGATTACAACCGATGCTGATGTTAGTACTGACGCTGTTTAACAATAAGTGTTACTTTGTCTTATGTCCATTCGGTTCGTTTCGGTTAGATTTGATTTGATTTGATTCGATTCGATTATTTGATTGGATTGAAATTTCTGTGCTAAGAGTGTTGTTGCAGCATCAATAATGATGACCAAACGATGCTACGTATAAAATTATACTAAGACTAACAGGTGAATGAGAAGAAGAAGTTGGACAAATGTGCCGATTGGATAAAGTCACAGTGCAGTGCAAAATTTGCCAAAACTTTCACGTCCGTTGGCGCATGATTTGTTGCTGCATTAATTATTGCAGCTAACTCAACTCTAACTAACTTTAATCAGAACGCTCAGCGGATTGCGTGAACAACTCAACATGAACAACAGTTAAAAAGTTACAATCGAAGAAGTTACAAGTCAGAGAGTTAAATTGTGAGCAAGTGTTTTGAAACACTTGTTGTCGCTATTGCTGTAGCTGTTGTTGTCGTCATCTGTGTTGCTGTTTCCGGTGACGAACAACATGCAAATTTTGTATGTGTGCGCGACCACACACAGCAGCGAAAATCACACAGCAAAGCTTCCTGATTGGTTCGGTAACGTTTCAGGCTCACAAGTCAAATTGTGGAGCCGAAGCTGGACAGCAATCTGTCCGCCTCTAAATAATTGACTGGCTGCATGAAAACATCAAGTACATCACAAAATGTCTGACGCAATGTTTTGTTTCATGCTCTATGCGTTTGTGTTGTTGCTATTGCTATTACTTGAATGATGCATCTCACGTTCCAATATCTCGGCACAAATCATATTCGTTCACTCAATGGTCCACGTTTTGTGTCTTAGACTGTTTTATTTCTAAATAATCAATGAAAATGACTCTCTTGCTCGTCTGTTCGATTCAAACAAATGACGCTTTTCACGCTTCAATTGTTTAAGTTGAAATAACAACCATCGATCTACAAGTGCGACCACAACAATCGTTTGTGTGTGTGTGTATGTAATTTAACGAGCGACGGACGACGCTCACACTTGTGGCGCATTATTCACATTGTCGTCGACCATCTGTGTGTGTCAGTTACGTCTGATTGCGTAATCAGTGATCAGTAGAGTTGCTGCATCCAAATTCAACGCATCATTGGGTGCAATTAATTGATTAAAAAACGATCATAAGATTCTAGTCATTCGTGAGAAAATGATTTGACAAATATGTGTAGCATAAACCACCACAGCACCAACGACTGTGTGTGGTGACGAATGAACGAACGAGCGAGCGAGCCTCTTTTCTTTTTGGTCAAATATTCGGTCGCTGATCACACCATTTGATATACTGCGAATTATCATACACCTGATTCATTCATTGCTTACTGTGTGAGTGAAGCAAGCACAACTATGATGAAAATGAAAATATGACGCAATGCCAGTCGCAATGACCACCGGCTCTATTACTTGACCACTTAATCATTCACTCACTCACTCATCCATTCATTCATTCGTTCGTTGGTTCCTTCACTGAATAACGGCAGCAACTGTGAAGAGTAAGCAGGCACACAAGAGTAAGCTCTATGCCAGCTAATCCAGCTAATAATCAACAACTCGTTTCTCAGTTAACGTGTGCGCACATGTGCGTACAACATGGTTCATTCAAAAGTGGCCAATTGAGCGGGTATCATGCATGTCATTGAGGATACACTTAGAATTGTCCACCTAGAATGTACAACGAGCGAATGACTATGCGGCGCGCGTGGGCGTCCGTTCGCATCAAATCGTTCCATATTGCCAGAGATGAACCTTTGCTCTCTTTGCCTTCAGCTGCCATTCATGTAAATTTGCAACGCAATTTGTGTGTGCGTGTGTGCAACGAATGATGATTATCTCAATCTAAATTTACCTAACAAATTGATGCTCATTCTCAGTGTTGTTTCATGCAAGCTCCTCAATGCAGAGTGCACATTTCAATAAAAACCAACTGACCATTCACTTGACTTTATACAACTAGCATTGCTCACAATGTTATAACGAAAACAAGGAACGAACAGAAATAGAAAGAAAGAAAGGAGGGAAAAATAAAAACAAAGCTATTCTCTAGCGTTTTAGTCTATTGAATTCGATATCATGATCATTTCCAATTAATTAGCTCATTCACTCACTCACTATGAGCTATGAGCTATGAGCTTTGAACTTTGAGCTTCGAGCTTTTAGCTCTGAGCTGTCGTGGGCACAACAACTAACAATGTTTTGATGATGATGATGATGATAACGGTGAATGAATCAAGCGCCACAAACTACAAATTGAGCCACACACACACAATATTATTAGTTAGTCGGCCATCTATCGAACTATTAAAGGGATATTAGAGCTATTGAAAGCAACTTTGATGTTAGCTTTATTTATGGGTGCTGCTGCTGCTGCTTCACAAAACAGCAGAAGAGAAGTATGTTTGTGCTTAATCACACACTCAGGCGACAGGTGAATGCACTTGAAACAAAGTTCAGTGAAAGTTAGACAAGATGAAAGTAAAGCCTAAACAGCCGTGCTCGCTTCTTTTCTCACATTGAGCTGTGGGTGTCGCGATTATTGGTTGCTTCCGTCGACAATGAGCTCGGTGGAGAACGTCAATAGGAACAACACACCGACATTTTGTTGATGCAATAACAACAGCAACGGCAAAATCAGAAGCAAAAAATGAATGTGAGCGAACTAAAGTTCATCGTGCGGTCAGCGGCAAAAATTGTGCAAAAGCTAGTCGCTTGTTACTGTTGCCGCTACCGCCGAAGTTCGTCTAGGTTCTTTGTGCACTTGTCGTTCCTTTTTATATCATCATCGTCGTCGTCGTCGTTGGCTTCGTTATGAACGGTGATTCGTCATCGTCGTGTGTGACACAACAATTTTCAAACTTACGCTCAAACTCGAAACGTGAAATTTATTTCCAGCTTCCAGTCTCCGATCTACAGTGCAGTTAGCTAGCTGGCCAGCGCTGCCAGCCAGACAGCCAGTCAGACAGACAAACAGATGGACAGACATACACCCAGACAGCCACTTGAGTAGTTGGCTTGATGAGAATGAATGGACGAGTGAAAGAAAAGCCGCATTGTAATTTTGTGTAATTAACTCGTCGTTGTCGCCGTTGTCTTGTCTTTTATTGCAGCAGTATTTACGTTATTTTATTTTCTGTTCTTTTTTCTTCTCTCGTTTCTTTTTACATCGCTTGTCTCTCATCGTGCGCATTGTTGCTGCTGCCGCTGCCTCTGTTAACTGTTGAATTTGCACATACACAAGCACACACAAGCAAAGAATGTTGCGGCTAGAGGCCGCAAAATACACACGGACGGACACACTCACTGCCAAAATAACAACTGCCCTGACGAGATGGCTATTACAACAACGTCCAGAGAGCAACGGTAAGCATGCAAAATGCACGCTCCAAACTTGCCCCGTGAGTGATGTGCACCTTGAAAAGCGTGTCGAGCGTACACAAATTGTATAAAGGAAAATATGTGTTCAGCTAGAGAGTGAACGAGCAGAAAACTTATTGCCGCTATATGCCGCACACACACACACATTGAAGTGTTTCTCGGGTTTGGGTGCCAAATTGCGATGCTGTTGTCTCTGGCGCCACAAACATCAGGGCGCTTGATTTTATTTTACGATTCGCTTCTAGTTATTATGCTTATTGTGCTTACAAATCGACCTGTTGTTGTTATGTCAAAGTTTAAGTTTAGTCAAACTACAAACGGGCAGCACAATTTTCATCATGTCCACATCCAAGTGAAAGCACGACAACGACAATGTACGGCAAGCGTTGTGGCAAGCGAACAATGTTTTTTCAAAGATGAACAGACGAACAAAAAATAACTTTCAAGTTAAAAACTAAACGACGACCACGGCGACAACAACGGAGCCAATCACTTGGAAACACAATGAAAAAGAACTCAGGGAAGAACAAACAAGTGAGAAAGTAACAAAGTATCATTATAATTGTATATGATGGCCAATTGCATTTGTGTGTGTGTGCATTGGTAAGACAAACAGCACTCAATAATAATATAAATGAATAAAATATTCATCCCTTTGGTTGCAATTCAAAATTAGTCAAGCTCGAGAAAGAAACTTACTGTCGTTTTGTTTCGAAAATAGCAAACATCAAAAGACCGTACTCACACAATTGATATCGTTGTTGCTGTTGCTGCTGCTTTTACAGTACAACACACCGTTAAATGCACCAGTCGATTTTTTATGAAGCTAGAATTAGAAAGTGATCTGATATTGCATCATCAGCATCAGCACCGCGATCAACATGCTCATGATCGTCGTCTCGACATCGGTGTCTAATTTTGTTGTCATTCTTTACTTACTTGCTTTTGCGAATAAATAGAATTCCCTTTCATTCTATCCGTTCATTTGTGTTGAATTAAGTTCACTTGGTGTAAGTTGATGCTATCAAGGCCGATACGTTACGGCATTGTGGCGTTGATCGTGCCAGATGGACGTCTAATTAGCCTAATTATAGTTTCAAGTTGTTACATGTATTGCATGAGCTAGATGAGTGTGTGTGTGCGTATGCCACATGAGCCCACATTAGAGCTATGAATATAATGGAAACGAACTCTCGATAAGAACCAAGTTGCTGTTGATAAATCTTTATTCTGGTTTCTTAATGAAACAAAGAAAGAGCGAGTGGCAGCTTTTGAATTAAAATAAAATAAAGTGCCAATAGTCAAACAACATGTGAAAGAGTGTTGTGAAACACAAAGAATACAAACAAAGAAAAAGAGAATTTGCACTGAGCTTTGAGGTGCGCCGTTGCAATCAATGGGAACATACTTTCGTTCGCTTGTTGCTTCAATCAAGATGCCCACGAAACTAGTGCTCACCTGTTGCTTTCACTTCACCTGTTAAGCTTAAGCGCGCGCGCACACACACACACACACACACACACACACACACACTCACGGCTAACATGAGCCAGGCTTCAGGTGAATCGACTCGAACAAACATCTTGCCTTTCACTGTGATGTGCTTTCTTTCGCTGTTCCAACTATGTTTTGATTTGTTTTGTTTTGTTTCCAACTTATCCTATTCTATTCTATCCTTCACGGTACACGTAACATTGCATCGCATCGTACGGATTGTCGACGATTGTTGTTGCTGTTGACGACGCTCACGCTGATCATCATTTGTATGCGTGTGCGTTCGTCTTCACTGATGACTCACTGTCTCGGCGTACGCTGATGGTTGCACGACCGACACACGCACAGACACAACATTGGTTTCAATAACATGTTGAAACTTGCATGGATTACGAGAAGGGAACTCTCGGTGAGTTGAGCAACGAATCAGAGTAGTTTCAAGCAAATCAACAAACACAGCTAACTGTCGAGTTATAACTTGATTGTCTGATCAAACAAACATTCAGCCAACAATCAGTTAGTTGGCTTGCCAACAATCGCGAAAGAGTGAAAGAGAGAACGAGCTCGCAATCAGTTGCTGTGGTTGTGGCTTCATCGCAGCATCGATCCAATTTTTTCCTATCAAGTCGAGCTGAGCCGCTCGCTGCTTCTTCGATCAACTTTGATGTCTTGATCGATGTCTCACGCAACGAGATCAAATGCGACGAAATTAACGAACAAGCGAACAAACGTGAATCATGACTACGAGATCTCGAGAATTTGAGCTCGATATCCGTTATTCGTGGTGATACGTATGTCCACTGTAAAACACACTTTGATTAAGCAAACAATCATTGTGTGCACTCGCTTTACTTTGCCTTGCCTTGCCTGTGTGAGAATTGATCAAATAAAGTTATAGCTTCACTATTGTAATAATAATCCAACTCGTCAATCACTATTTTACATAAATTTATAACCAACACCAATCATCTTGGCGCTCAGCTTGAAGTGCAGTGCCAATGAAAGTGTAGTGTAGTGTGACTTTATCTATCTTATTTCAGGTCTGATTCGAGCCAAACTAAACAAAAATTGAAATCTGATCTCATTCGAAATGTGCGATGTGATGTGCTGGCTGATTCAATAAATCGAATATTCAAGGAACATGAAACAATCGACAACTGAATATTTGTCACATCACCAACGAATAACAATTCACAATAGATAAAAGAGAATGAATATTTACAATAATCAGATTATAAAGACACTTACCTATCTTGTGTTTTTTTTCAATTTGTTTTCGATTCTGTGGCTTTTGAACTTATATATGTTCAGTCTTCTTCCTAAATCTTGTTAACACTATCGTTGCTGTTGAATATATCGACGATAATTGTTGAATATGCAAGTCTCAACAACACAGTCTATGTCACAATGTCTTCAACTAATTGCTTGATTGTTCAATGTTCTGGTGACGAAAATTTGTGTAGTTTCACGGAACGCGTTGGCTTAAAACACGCGCATATGTTTGATGTAAAATCATTAGATCAACTTGATGTGCTCTGGCTGACGATTAGCACTCGACTGACGCCGCCATTCGCAAATGGTTACAATCAAGTCAAGCTTGCCAGCGGCTTCCTTCCTGAGCTAGTCGAACAGCAACCACAATGACAGCTGCTTGCCTGAGTGACTAGCGCAAGCTCCGCCTTGTTTTGTTCATTGCTCCCATCTATCGGAATAAAATCGCACTTCCCTCGACATGTAACAACAATACAGGTGATTACATGTTTTTAATAGCGTTAGTATTTATTTGATTCAGTCATTATTATATGAAAAATAATGATAAATATGTGTTGTTACAACAAATCTCTGATCTATTTATCACATTTGGTCTACTGTTGTGGGCTTGTTTGCTTGGCCCGGTACTTTGGAGGTGCGAACTTTGATCACCATTCCGGCGGCTATAGTTTTACCCATATAACGTAACGTAACACGGCCTAAATTCCTATGCGATTCGTACGTTTCTATACAAATCACACGATTGGTGGCAATCTCAATGACGGCACTACTGTTGCGCGGCACACACTTTGGCTTATCTTGCAATACTTTGCCCGTCGTTCTATCCAATAAACTGATCAATTTTCGTATGGTCCCAGGCTCGATGATGCCGTGTGAAAACACTTCGATCGGCAGTCCTCTTAACAATAATGTGTCAGAGTTTTGAAAAACCACCAAGCGAACACGAAATATGTTGGTCACGGGGCAAGGTTGCAGAGGATCGCACAGAATGCAACCGCGATAGAATTTGTTCAAATCGACACCGGTCACTACCAGTGTGACGATATCTCCCGCGAATGCTTGATCGGTTTTGTCCGAATCCTTCTCTATCGTTTTGATATCACACGTCTCGTTTGGCGGCAGAATGAGCAATTTTTGTTTGACACAAACGCGGCCCGATTCGACTAAGGCCGCAATGAACACGCCACCCGACGATATACCTTTGAACACGTCGGTCACACAGACACGTGTCGGTTTGTCCACGGCACGCTCGGGAGCCTCAAGACTATTCAGGCAATCCAACAGTGTAGGATGTTCAGCTTGACTCTTATACCAATCAATCGATGGTGATTCAATGAGATTTGTGCCACTGATTCCACTGCACGGCACATACTTGACATCTTCATCTTTGAATCCTATCTTTTTGAAGAAAACTTTCAATTTTGACACAATCTCTTCGTACCGTTCGCGGCTCCAATCGACGTTGTCCATTTTGTTCACGACCACCACTACGGATCGAACGCCTAGCGATCGAATTAGCAAAGTGTGCTCGCGTGTTTGGCCACCGTTGTCGAATCCGGTTTCAAATTCGCCTCGTGTAGCATCCACCACAAGTAAGGCACAATCAGCTTGCGCTGCTCCATTAATTACTGCCGGTATGAAATCTTTGTGTCCAGGCGCATCAAGCAAATTAATCTTGCGTGCTTCAGTTTCGAAACTTGTCGACGCCAAATCAATGGTGACACCACGTTCGCGTTCCGCTTCGGTTTCGTCCAATACCCAAGCATACTTGAAAGATGCTTTCCCAGATCGTTGAGAATCAGTCTCGTACCGGTGCATTTGTTTACCGCTTACGTGATTCAACTTGTATAACAAGTGTCCCATGAGTGTTGATTTGCCGGCGTCCACGTGACCAACCACCACGAGGTTTATGGTCACTTTTTCCCCATGAACATAACGTGCGTACTCTTGAACATTCTCTTCAAGTTTGCGCTCAATAGCTTGACGTTCTTTTTCTGTGGGCCCTCTGTGGCTTGCTTGAGCATTTTCGAGGGCTTTTCTATTCCGGGCCTCTTGCATTGTGTGCAAATAATTAGAATGTTTGTCAGCTAGGCTAAGATTGAGTACATAGATTTGATCCCAGAAAATCGAATGGTTTCAAGATGAAGATAAATGGTTCGATTTGGTGAGAAACAGCTGAGCACGAACCAAACATAAATCGAATCAGCTGACACTTGCAAGTGTGATCACGCTAACACCGATCGAGATTCAGGCACGGCTTGAATTCATAAAAGATCTTTGGTCTTGTTCCAAGCTAAAAAAGCTTTACATGTTCAATGTGGTTAAGTATCGGGTGACATATTTGGTTTCATAATCTAGCCGTTAATTGTGGTATCAACTGCAATAATCACATACTCATTTTGTTTTTATTGGGCGCAACATAAACGCTGACGGTGCTTTATCTGCCACCGCAGGACTCCTTGTGCAACGAAAAATGCGCTAGTCTCAAGTTCATTTGTTTTGGCAAGACACTCCACTACGTTTACTGATACGTGTAATCATGATGTTCGCCCCACACCATTTATATTAGTAAATACGCAACAACAGAACCTTAATACATATCCAATATCCATGGAACACGAAGGAATACCAAGTCGATTTTTCAGTCAACCTAGCCATGCTCGTGGCATTTATCAAGGTCGCGTGCGAGCTCCCAAGATAAAGCGACAGGAACGATGCACATCGTCACAATCGTCACCACCTCCACCGCCTAGGAACGTGGAGACCTGCGCGGCCTCAACAGCTTTAGAGAATCTAATGTTGTCCCTTGAGATGTATTTGAATTCGTCTCGTCTTGTTAGCCGTCTATCCGACGATGTCTACACAAGGTCAAGTCATTTATTAGAGGACAAAGACAAGGAAAGATTAGCAAAAATAGTTCAGCTTCGACAGGATATCGAAAGGGAAGCAAATGACATCGATCGTAATCTCAGATTGTTGTTAGACAAGATAAAAAGTCGTTCATAGTTGGCCTGATATCGGCATCCATTTCGCTTGCCCGTCCCGCTTCTATTTCGCCAATGCTCCGTGTTATTGCAACATTAGTGGCACCAGCACATAGAGCATAAAATTGAGCCCCACTCATGTTTGGTGGGCAACTGGACTCAAGAAACTCATAATCAAAATTATCGTCTAATCCGAGGTGCCTCGTCTGTGCCTTGAGTATTTGAATACGAGATTCTTTGTCACAAGGAATGGATACCTCGAGTATTTTATCGAAACGTCCTGGTCGCAATAGCGAACGATCAATCAGGTCAAGTCGATTTGTAGCACCTATGATAAACACTTGTTGACTTTTGTCAACACCACCGTCCATTTCGGTCAACAATTGAGACACAATACGATCCATAACGCCCCCAGAATCGCCTGATTGTCCACGATTTGGCGCCAACGAGTCCAATTCATCAAAAAATATCACACTGGGCGATGCTTCACGAGCACGTTGGAATAAGTTTCGTACATTTTCCTCACTTTGTCCGACATACATATTGATCAACTCAGGACCCTTAACGCTGATAAAATTCAGACCGCATTCAGTAGCCACTGCTTTGGCCAACAAAGTCTTTCCTGTTCCCGGTGGACCATGCAACAGTATTCCAGATCGTCGCAATCCCGACATTCTTAGTTGTGGGTACTCGATGGACAACTGAATCGTGTCAATGATGTGTTTTTTGACCTCACTCAAACCGCCTATGTCTTGCCATTCTGTTTTCGACACATTTCCAGTTAGCTCAATCGATTCTCCGCGACGTTTCTTCAGGTCCTCGTGTGCGTCCTTGAGGAATCTTATAATTTGGTCATTTGTATACTGTTCGTTGTTTGAAGTCGGTATGTGTGAAATCATGCAGATGAGGTCGCCTAGGTACATGGTCGAAGTTGATTTGATTGTTGGTGACAGATCTATTGATCCTTCATATCCAAGTCCAACTTCAGTGATCAACAAGTTTAATATATCATGTTGCTCACTCTGCGTGAGAGATTCCATGGAATGCTGGTACTGGAACAAGGAGCTGAGTGGACTTTTTTCCAGTAGATCATGACGATTCGTGATACCAACTAGAACTAAAGGCCACGATTCACAACTGGTGCTAATCATGTGTAATTTTTCCGTGATATTCTGCTCAATACGAATGACATCTTGGCGTTGTGAGTAGTGAAATAATTCAATATTTTTCAATACCATCAGGCATGGTGTAGAGCTCAATGGTCGTGTAAATGCTGAGTTGATTTTTAGCTCTGTCGCTGATGGATTGTCACCAATCAAGTCATTAGCATCCAATTCACATAAATGCAATTCTAAACTTTGAGCAATCATTCGAATGAGTGTACGCTTTCCACAACCGGCATTACCATATATCAAAAGGCTCCCAATAAAATCGAGATTATTGTCTATGAAGGGTTTCAAAATGTCGAGCACTTCTTCTTTGTGCCTTTTAAAGTAGATACTATATTGCAGTGATTTCACAGGGTTGAAATGTCCCTCGACGGTGACCTGATTGTTCGATATGTGTTGCTCGACGAAATCCATGGTGAACAATTCAAGTTCCCCATTCAAAGTGACGACTGCCTTGAAACAATCACCATGCTGGCAATGATTTCTAGCCAGCCAAGACTTTCACTGCAAACGCAGCACTAGCACACGCACCGGCTCTATTTGTGCTCCTCCAATAGCACGAATGTATTTCGAACATGTGGCGCGCTACGCACGTTCAATGCTTGATCCTAGATTCACTGCATCGCAAAATGCACTCGCGCGAATCATACACTTGATGTTGACATATTTAACGAATTCTTCTGCATCAATCTTGGATCATTATTTTCTTGTTATCTAACTATTGAAATCTAACTATTTGTACTTCGTTTGGAGTTATCACAAATTTCATCTACAAGATGTCATTGTTAGCCAGATGCGCCTCACTAGGCTGCTCGTTGCTCATCCGATCACGCGGCCGTGTGGCAATCCGGCCTTTCGTCGATGATCTCACAACAAAATCAATCCAAGTGAGGTCAGTTTTCACCGACTCATATTTGGGAATCTCGGGATTTCTAGCTTCAAAGAAACGTAGTGAAGCACATCAAACACCCAAAGAACGGTTCTTCGATCGTCTCAACGAGTACTTGGACAATTCCGACCCAAGCCAAATCAGTGTGTTCTCAGACGACTTGACGAATTGTATCTATTTGGCCGAAGACGATCCATATCATTTGGATACGCTCGAGCGCTTGATAATTCAGTACACACGCCAAAATCAAGTTGTTAAGCTGAAGAATTCCTTCCTACATGGCCCATTGGTCGCACGGCTGATGCACCACCTGAAAAAGCCCGAGTTAGCGTTCAAGTTGATACGAAACAAAGATTTGAAAGATTTCTTCCATCAAATGATTTCATACACAACAGTTATGGACTTGTTATACGAGACGCAGCATTATAATGAAGTTCTGGAATTGTATGAAATCATCTGCGAACGATTTGAAGATCGTTTGGGTCACTTATCTAAAGATGCATTGACTATTGCTATTATGGCGTGTTATCGTTTGGACACTCAAGAGTCGCTCGAACGTGCTACAAAGATATTGACAGGCGATCCAGAGGCAAGCCGAATGCGTCGCGCTATCAGCATTGTCTCTTATATGTCTATAAAGAAGTCAGACCCATCACGAGCACTACAATTATTGTCTATGAGTCCACAACATAGATACATAACCTTGAGAAATGTCAAGCTAATGGCACTAGCCGACTTGGGGCGTATAGAGGATACATTCGCCATACTACGCGATATACTCGATGCGCCCAGGAGAGAAGACGATCGTCGTGGACTCGTGCTCCAAGAAACTATTGACAGACTTGTATCGGCACGTGCAACTATAACCGATACTGAGATATGCCAAATGTTTGACGATCTCGTTGAAACACTTAAAAGAGAGGGGCACGTCAATGAAAGCACCATGGACAGTTATCTGATGGCCCCCATTGCAAAAGAAACTAGCATCCCCCAGAACAATCGTCAAGGAGGCGACGGGAGACAAGGTTTTCGAAATTTCCGTACCACAGACGATGCGGATGAAGACTACGCTGGCGATCGTTACAGTAGCACTAGAGATCTAACCCACCGGGGTGCCAAGAATAGAGATTACCGAAGTGGAGGTCAGCGTATGGACAAAAACTATAGTCCCCGTCAGGATAGAGGTAGAAACTTCGGTGATAGTAAGGACAATAAACAGTTCTCTCGGTTAGTATAATTGACCGTTCGAATGCAGCTTTTCTATTTACTAGGGGTATTTCAATTTTCTTTTATTGATTGACTGAAGTTGAAGATTCACCCACGTCGGCGAACAGATCCTGTGGATCGCGATGATCGTGATCGCTATCGGATTGGTTTACCTTTTTGCGATTACTACTTGCAGGATTGTATTGAGTATATTCTTGATAGTTTGGATGAAAGTTGTGTATGGCGTCTGTCATAATGTCTCTAGGATTAATAGTTTCTTTAAGACTATTCGAGATACTTTGCATTGTGACAGGAGAGTGATCGGTGTAACAATAAATTTCGTAGGGAAAGGCATATCGGAAAGCGATAGAGGCAAAGAACATCTCAATGCTAATGAAAAAGTTCTGGTAACCCGCTGCTACAGCGCTAGCTGACGAGTCTGGTGATAACGGTTTCAATATTTCCATTTTCTGTAGGATGGCAAATAGGAATCCTTGCCAAAACGATAAGAATATTATGGATTTTACAGTGAGAAATTTCCACACCGGATCGTATGGTGCAAGCATGTGTTTCGTTGCTTGATAGAACATGAGTAATCCGTACAAGGCCAGTGTGACCGAAATGTTGTATACCATGGTGATATATATGTAACTGTTGCTCAAACTCCAATCGCCGTCTCTGTAATGACCAGACGATACTAACGCCAACGTGATTAGGGACATGAGAGGTTTGACGGCGCAAAATTGTAGCGTAGCCTGTTTACAGAATCTAAGGAAGCCAATTGTGTAACTCTTTCCTCCGAACAAACATGTTCCGTATAGGCAGCTTGTCTTGATGGGCTTACCGCGCAATTCAGACATAATGTTGCCTTCACCGCCGAGATACTCATAACAAAGACTCAGGAAATTATAAATAACTAGTGCTTCGTACCAATCTCGAACACAGTCAAAATAGATGTATATGTTTTGATTCGTGACAAACAACAGACTCAGCCAAGAGTCAAATCCGTAGATGGGAACTATGAACAGAATTCTGATTATGCATCTTTGCTCTACTGGCAATGTGTAAAACCGAAGGTGCATATAAATCTGAAGGATAAGATTGGGAAATTTTATCTAGTTAGCACCTTGAACTATCAAGACCAACGACATTGCAAACACTAACGTATCCGTTGACTTACGTGATGGCATGTGATGACGATGGCAGTCCAAACAAAGAAACCCGCTAATAACTGAGCAGATGTGGATTGCACAAAAACTGTGCCGATTGGTTGTGAATCAGTTTCATTGGGTGCAGCCTGTGGCATTATGGAAACGGGCATAGATCCATTCACCATTTTCATTCAATTTGGTGGTGATAAATACAATATAGATTGTTATAATGATCATAAATAATAATATTGATTATTCGTTGGAGTCTTTCGTTGGGCCTCTATGTGTGCTTCATCAGCCATTGAGCGGCGCTATACAATGTGAAAACCGGGCAATGATAATAAAACGTTGAGATCCAATACATTTTGTTGTTGCTGATGAGTAGCACTTTGGGCACACATCCTATCGCATCGCATTCGTTCGTGTCGTGTGCAAGTAAACGTTCAATCGATAAACAGGGCGCACTTGGTCAGATTTAACGTGAGCGACTTGTGCTAATTTACACAGTGCAGTTTGCCTGCCAGTCGTGGATAGCTGCAGCGCGAATCACTACGTAGGATCCACAAGCGTTCGAGCCGATCTCACAGCGTTATCAAACGCACGCACAGCTGTCTGATGTCTAACTTGTTATTACATTCGCTGGAGTTTTGGCCGAATTGCCAATGCGATGATGTCTCACTGAAGGCTCGAAGCAGCGCAGATTTACCACATTACAAGTATTGATCTACCGTACAAGCGTGCCGACACACTGATACCAATAACACAGGGGATGTTTTCGGGATCTCACAACACACACGCACACACACACACACACTTACACAATGTCATAATATTAATCAGTCAGATCGGTCATCAATTGAGGTTTTGAATCGTATGGTTTGAACAATGCAAGCACCAACGTCCGAACCAAATATTACAACAATCGGCGATTCGGCCGTTGTAAATGAATTCATACAATTAATAGAAAAAGAAATACCCGAGTGTCAGCTTAGTTTACGCGAGAGTCACTGTAATCTTGAGCGAGTAGCTGAATATTGTGACACAAATTATCTGAGATCAAACGATAAGGCACGCGCATTAGAAGAAACAAGAAATTATGCTACACAGAGCTTAGCATTTGTAGCTTTCAAGGTTACATCATTGGCTTACAATCTATTACATTTATTGCATTTACAAACCAGCCACCTAACTGACCTCGAATCGCAAGTCAACCATATCTCCCAGCAAGTGGACATATACCGCGAAAAGGTTGCCCGACGCGAGATTGGTTTGCTCACCACACCGAAACGTGTCACTCGTTTACACAAAATACTTGTACCTGCCAACCCGGAGCGACCAATCAAATATGTTCGTAAGCCAATCGATTACTCAGTTCTCGATGATGTCGGACACGGCATGCGTCTCACCGAAGAACCACCCCAGCCGCAACTACAGCACTCCATACACACGCTAAAGCTCAATGAAATGGCCAATCGCACGGCAATGGTAGCGCCACAAATATTCAAAATGCAAGACGATCAGAGGAGTATCTATCGAAGCTACCACAATGCTTATGGAATGGACGGCTCATCAACTACGCGTTCCGTAACATCAGCTCAAAGTTCTGTGCTCAATGGTGCTGATGACATCATCTCAGGTCAGCGGCACAAAAACAGTTCCATCGATCCAGATTGGGCACCTAACTTCTATTTGGAAAAAGTTGTCGCTTTGTTTGACTATACCAAAGACAAGTCCGATGAGCTAACGTTCTGTGAGAATTCTATCATCTATGTGACGAAAAAGAACGAAGACGGTTGGTTTGAAGGGGTGCTCAATGGCACCACTGGTTTGTTTCCTTCAAATTACGTGGCTCCAGTTTAGAGTTTATTAAACACGTGCTGCCCAGCTCGTAATATGCTGCTCTTTTCTTTCACAATAAATCAAAATAGTCAAACTACATAGTTCTTCTTGCCTCCTAACATTTTCATACGAACATAACTGATATAGGTTACTTCAGAACTCAGGCCTCGGATGTTTGTAATTTTTGACATCAAACGGTTCGGCTTGGTAAAATTTGTACTCCTTGTTTTGATACCTTTGCCAAGGTTCTCTGTTTCGCGGATCCCATCTTACGTCGGGATTCGTCAGTGCCAATCTAGCAGTGTATGCTGCGGCCATGCCAGCTCCAAGGCCAACAATACCGATGATAGGTATGACGGCAGGATTTCGCTTGATTGCGTCCTTAGAAAAAATGGCCCATAACATTGACATGGTGCTGACAGATTATTGAGAACCCTTTTTTCCAGATGATTTTTTCAAATAATGCTATGTACCAATTTTGATGTTTTTTTATGAACACAATGTTTCGAGCGATTGCAATAGGTTGAGAGCAGACTGAACTCTCGCCAAAGTCATTCAGGTCGCTGTTAGTGCAGTCAACTTTCATTGACGATTGTTTGCTTTGCAAATTGCGATGCACATTGAGGCGCAGCCAACGAGCGCGTTATTCAAAATCTCAGCTGATCGACGACGAGCGATGTCGACGATGAGCGATTGCTGAAGTTGGCCAGGTTGGCATTACCTCCTGCGCCAATTTTGTGTGAAATAAGCCAATGGATGCGCAGCGCACGCAGGATTACTCAATCGGCGAGAAACGATTTCCAGAGCAACGTCAACAACGGGTCGTTTCGATCTGGATCGGAAATAGAGACATTGAGCAGATCAACAAAGAATCAATTTAATCAATCTTCTTAAGCTTAGGATTTTTTAGAAATTATTCAGCACATTCAAGTTTATAATTTTGATACATGAGAAACTCATGATTATGTTTGAGGCTAAACACACTTATCTTGTTGACTGCATACACACATCACGGAACGTCTCTATAATAGGAGCACACACAGACACGCCCATAGAATATTCAAAGTGCTTAATCTATATTGATGGATCAATGGTATGAAAGTCCATTGTTTTATATGGCCCGTCGTGCCTCTCATTACTAGTAATCACACAATATTTTAACCTTCATCGGTGGCGGATTTTACATGGTTAAAGTGGTCGTCATTGATCGTTTGGTCAAACGAACTCGACCCTACCAACCGCAGCAACTTCAATGACGACCAATAACATTGAGTCGTCTGAGCGAACTCAAGTAGTGACGAGAGCCAAGACAAATGCTTGCACACCAACACGCTCCGCATCATCCAATGGATCAATCAAGACGACAACGGCGGCGACGCCAACCATCAGAGCTTGTTGCGACGTCGGGAATCAGTGGTCGCTTCCACGTCGTGTCTCTCTGCGTCATATCTCGAATCACTTGAGATGTCCAATCTGTCGTGGTTATCTGATTGACGCGGTCGCACTGAACGATTGTATGGACGCATTCTGCAAATCGTGCATTGTCAAGCACTTTACTTCAGACGCTTCCCCTGGTGTAGTTCACAAATGCCCTAAGTGTAAACGACCAATAGAGAATCATTCATCCCCATTAGATAGCATACGCGACGATCCAACTATGAAAAGTATAGTGTACAAAAGTGTACCTGGCCTATACCACCGTGAGATGCAACAAAGGCGAAATTTCTATCGCAACCTCAATAAGAGCCAAAAAAACAATTCAGCAACAGTCAAGTGCAAAAGCGAAACTTTCGGGTATCATACGAACCCAAAGCAATATTACCGACCCGATGATATGATCAATGTTTGTCTCATCCATGAAGACGATCACAATCGAACAAGTCCGGTGGATTATAACACAAGTGAGCAGCATCCCAGTACTAGTAGCGAAGCATCAAGAGTTTCCAATTTTGTTCAAACACTTTATCTCAATTGTCCAAGTTCGGTGACAGTAGCCGACATGAGAAAATTGATTGCTAGCAAATTTGGGCTATCTGATGCACGAGAGTGTATTGCAATTCGGCATCAGGGTGAAAATATAGATGATGAAGAATTCTCACTCAGTGATATTATCTACACTAGTGACTGGATGGGGGTAAGTTAGATAGAGATTAGATCAACTATTTAATATTTTACAATCTCATCTTTATAAACTCGATACTATCCAATCACTAATTATTATTTTTACCTCATGTATCCATCAAACTGACCGTGTACACAGACGAGTCCAATACCGATATCATTCACGATTGATGTTCCGCTAGCCAGTGTGTCCAATATTCAACTAGATTCTTTCTCAATGAGTGATGATATTGACCAAACGATCCACAATGGATCTAGTGATAGTTCTACTACCAAAAGTACAATTATCAAGAAATCTAAAGAGAGTTCAAGGAGTACACTACGAGAACTAAGAGATTTACATGTTTTAGACGACAACATATCTCGCAGACCATCACAACATCAAAGCAACAATAACCATGGTCTAGAAATTATGAAAGTACGAGCCTCACACTCACAAGATCGCAATTCGTCTCTCTCGACTTCGTCTTATCTCTCATCACACAGTGTAGATTCGGCATTAACCGGCTCTTTGTCTCCGCTAGTCTCGTCTACACCGATTGCATGCAATACACGAACAAATTCAATAGGATCAACTCATTCCACCACGAATGCATTATGTAGCATGATGACAACCGAAGATATCGGTACAGATCCCTTGGCAAAAGTGTGCAAAAATCTGGCGCTACAAAAACGGCATGATTGGTCATTCCAAGGTCAACCGGAAGAACAACGGGTTCATCTGGGCGTACGTTTTAAATTATCATATCACTCTGAAGTTATCTCTACTCACTTTGAATGCATGGTTTAACAATTCTCTATTATTATTTCCAGGGCGATGAGTCACCACAAATGAGAACATGCTATCCAGCAATAGAGCACCAGGAGGGTGATATCATTAAAGTCAAGGATTGTGTTTTACTCAAGAGTGGTGTACGAAAAGATGATTTGCCTTATGTAGCAAAAATTAGCGCTCTCTGGGAAGATCCTCATAGTGGTAAGTAGCACACCAGATATCATTGACTTGAGACTTCACTAGCTCAGTGCACTCATCGGTCACAATTTTATTCACATCCAATCTAGGTGATATAATGATGAGTTTATTCTGGTACTATCGACCTGAACATATAGAAGAGGGTCGCAAAGAACACCATTTGCCGAACGAAATATTTGCTTCGAAACACAAAGATGTCAATAGTGTCGCTTGCATTGAGGATAAGTGTTACGTTCTAACTCTAAGCGAATATTGTCGTTTCAAAAAACGGCGAAAAATGCTACAGGCAGGCGTTCGAGCCTCACTCATGGATCTGACAATGAATCGACCACACGATTATCCTCGAGCAGCCATGATACCAACTGATGATGTCAGTCAAGAGTTGGTTTTTTTGTGTCGCTCAGTCTACGATTCAAAACAAAGACGAATAAAAGATGATTAGAGCTGAGTAAGCAGCCCCCATCATCTAATAAAGTTCTTAACATTTTCTTCGCTGATCTGTGTTTGCTCAGACTGAGTCGTTGTCGATTCGCAGGATGTTAATCAAAAGTAACAATGAAAGTTTATACAGTGCATCAAGGATTAGAGACGCAAGCGTGCTATCGCCCTGTTCGATATATTGATCCTAACTTCCCAATCTTAGTTTGAGGATAATCTAGAAATTTTCCTTTGATTCGATGGCGATGCTTTTCCAGTTCCAAAAGATACAGCTTCTGTCCACAATCAGTTCTGGTGATTCATTGGTTATGGTCAGATGTATTGAACAAACTACAGAGGGACATAATAAGGATTTGAACAAACTTCTCGATGAGCATGAAGCAAACTTCTTCGAACGAAAGTTGAACTGTGGTCAACATGGTTGATCAGATGACATCCCTTATTTTCTGGCCTCTTTATAATTTTTGAGAAACCATTCAACAGTCTCCGTAATTCCCAATTCGAGTGGCTTAAACTTGAAGTCGGGCAGGTATGACCTAAGTTTTTTGTTCGAGGCAGTCTTCTTAATCTGACCGTCGCTGTTGAAATGGTCGAAATCGGAATAGAATTTAACTTGATAAAGATGATACTGAATAGCACATGCAATATACACAGAAACCTTCTCAATACTAGTTTCTTCTTCTTCGTCAACACTCAAAATAATCGGATCTGGTTCATCGTAATCTCTCAATACCCATAGAATCAAACGAGCAACATCGTCGCAGTGAATAAACTGGCGTACGGCTTTCCCTGATCCTCTTAATTGGACCTCAGTCTCGATGCGGTCGCTATATTCATGGTAGTCTCCAGACCGAAGTGATATCAGTGCACTCTTGTAAAAATTGTGTATGAGAGCAGGTATCACATGTCCATTTTCGATATTAAAGTTATCATGTGGGCCATAGATGTTAGTTGGGATCACAGAAGTGAAGAGTTTGTTTATACCTTCAGCTTTGCACTTCTGATTGTAGCATGCGTTCAACACTTGAATCATACGTTTGGCATAGGAGTAACCAAAGTTTGACTCGTGCGGCGGTCCGGCATGTAACTTGGTCTCATCGATAGGATATTCGATCTGGTCAGGGAATACACAAGTCGACAAACAAGAGATGCACTTTGAAGTCGATGGACACGAATATGCACATGATAAGACATTATCACACATTAGCAAGTTGGCACGAAAGAAGCGTAGATTGTTTTTCATATTAGTGTATAGTCCACCGACATGGGCCGCTAAATGAACCACCGTTTTGGGCAGATATTTATCAAACAAAGCTTTTGTTTGAATTGGGTCCTCGAGGTCGGCATCTTTGGAGCTCACAAACACAAAGCCTGTTGAGCCGGTCGCAAATCTTTGCAATGCTCGTCCGACCAGACCGGATCCTCCTGTAACTAAACATTCGATCTCCATCTTGTGCTTCTTGTGTTCTGCCATTCCTATGATTCCTGCAATTCGACGAGCGATTCAAAAACTTAACTAGTTCAATTCAAGTTTCTCGACAAAATGTACTGGAAAGAAACTCGTCTGAGTTAAGCGTTTATTTCAATGTTGCACATGAGAGTATTCTGGAAAAAAAGTCGATTAAGCGTATAGCTGACGCAATCACGGGAGTTGAGAGGTTCTTGTTATCTTATCCCAAGAGAAGCGATAGTGTTTTGAGATGTCTGAACGTTGAGACGACAAGCATTTGAAAGTTATAACATCGTGTAAATTCTCAGTTGTTTCTCAGACATGATTATTCAAGCGGAATGGCATTGAGATTCAGAATTTCATGCGACCATAACATTTGGAGCGCGTGTGCGTGATATCAGTCAGCTGATTTCATCTTGCTTTGGCCGTCCCTCTCCAAAAAGCAGCCAAACGATCAAGACAAGTCGTTGAGAGCATCAGTCATTGAATTGCATCACTGCATAAAAGTATCTTCAGAAATAAATTTTTCGCCGTGGTTTCGACTCAACTCGACAGCCATACGTATTCTGAGATGATTTCAAACCTTGGCACAATATCGGGCCTCCGGTTAGGCCTCAACAGGGGCTTGGGGTAAGTGAGCGTGTAAATAAAACCTGAATCAAGAGTCAGCACTAGGCTTTGAGGATATTAATTAATATTACCATATGTGAATGGTGCTTCATTCCAATTTCAGCTGCCTCACAAGCGTCAGAGCTAAGCATTCTCTTCCGGATCTACCGTACGACTACAATGCACTGGAGCCAACGATTTCAGCCGAGATCATGAAATTGCATCACGGAAAGCATCATGCCGCCTATGTCAACAACCTCAATATAGCAGAAGAGAAATTGTCCGAGGCAATGCAAAAAAATAACGTGTCTCAAATAATAGAACTACAGAAAGCGATCGTTTTCAATGGTGGCGGTCATGTCAATCACTCAATATTCTGGAAAAATCTTAGCCCGTCTGGCGGTGGTGATCCAAGTGGCGCTCTTCTGAATGCCATCAACAGTTCTTTCGCCAGTGTCGATGATATGCGCCAAAGAGTCTCGTCAACCGCAGTGGCCCTTCAAGGTGCAGGTTGGGCATGGCTCGCTTATTGCCCACAAACAAAAAAGTTGACTGTCAGAGGAATGCCCAATCAAGACCCATTGCACCCTTTGACTGGATTGGTACCGCTGTTTGGAATTGACGTATGGGAGCACGCCTACTATCTTCAGTATAAGAATGCTCGACCAGATTACGTCAAAGCCATATGGAATATTGTCAACTGGAAAGACGTGGAAGAGAGATTCATTCAAGCGCAAGCGGTATGATATTTTTAGTTTGTACTTTCTTCTGCTAAGGTTGCATAGCAACTAACGTTGAATTTATTCCCGAGCTGTTTGTAATTTTCACTTCATGGCTGCAGATCGACACGTCTACTATCGTATCACATTGCGATTGTTTAGTTCAAGTTTCCACAAAACTGAACTGATGTTATTTGCAGTGTTTACAACATTAACAAAGATCTACAATCGCGCTTATTTCAGCCCGAACATGATAGTATGCCAGAATTGATATTAAAGTTGATACGCAAGTAAAACAAAGACCTAAGAGTCCGTTGAATTTGGAATCACTTGAGTTACAATAATCAGTGTGACACCAACATTGTTCATGCCGAAGAAAGTGAATATTGCGACTGAAGCAATTGTAGCCGCTTCTTGGGGCTCCTTCGGAGGCACACGATCGTCTCCATAGTACGTTAGTTCCGGTAGCATCAGTGATCACATACTGCTCGCATCCATGTTCACATTCAATGGTTTGTGACAATAGTGGGCTGAAATTGGTATTGCTGCATATGTCCGGCTGATTGTAGCAGTCCAGAGGGCTAAAACACTTGGCCATGTTGAAAATACATCCATAACAACGTGTTGCATCTAGAACTAAAAACAAATGGTACAGGATATAATATGTTATTTATTGCACATACAATCGACTCAGATCAGTCAGAGAGGTCCAGTAGGTTGAACTTACAGAGGTTAGATTTGGGGCCTGACAACCACGAGATGCTATAAAGCACTACAAATGATATGCATGCTTTGAAAATGGTTCGTACCAAGCCTCGCAGAGCTACCATCTCTCAGTGCGTCGTCTTATGATGGAACTCTCCGACTAATAGTAGAATCATTTTGTGAAAATTAAGTGCATTTGAACGACGCCAAATGACAGGTGTGCACAAACAAGGGCTCTAGTTGTGCAATTGTTTTCCATCTGCCAAGAGACATTGCAGTGGAGAGCCAATTAGCGAGTCACATGGATCGTGACATGACACAACTTAGCGCACGCCGCCACTGCAATTCGGTCACCAATCAAAGTATAACAAGCTGACGTCATTTACTGACCTATTGTGCACTCTGACCATTCTAATTATACCATTCTGCGCTTAACAAATGCCACATATCATAAACACAGGGCAGCAAGTCGGAAATCGTCGTAGTTAGAAAAATACCATCAATAGTTTGTGGAACTAAAGAATAAAATGTCAGCTGTGTTAAACGAACAGAATATTGACATAGATCTCCATTTTATTTGCGCAAACTAAGGCTTATACTTTAATATTTCTGACAATACGATATAATTCGTCGAACTTGTGAACTTGGCGCAAGAAGTAGTCGCCATAACGTCTCGCTACTTTCGTGTCGGCGATATGAATCATATTTTTGTCAATATAAAAGTCAACATCCGAGCCAGATCTCAATTCTCCGTCTAATGGTGAAACCGAGTCTTTCTGGCACACAATGCTTTGCTTTTTGTGCTTGAAACACCAAAGATTCTCTTCCAATTTGTCGGGGCTGACTTCCAAAAAGTTGGCCAACTTTTCAATAGACATTGTTTTGTACAATTTAAGATAACTTCTGATGATCAGCAGAGGCAATTGTTGGGTGACTTCCTCCAAAAATACTTTCAGTTGCGCTCTCAGAGGGTCATTCTTGATACTGGCATTCGGATTGGCTGGATCGGCATTGGGGTCAGGCTCTTGAGCCACGGGAACCGGCGAGAGAAATTTCGGACAAGAGAATTTGAACTGCGTTTCAAATTCGTTGATGTCACCTCGTTGCAATCTTGCCATCATTTCACCATACTTTTCACGCAAGACCACTGTAACACCTTCGTCTACGCGCTGCGGATGCAAAACTAAACACATGGCCAATAAGACGTACATTTGATCGGTTTGCTTATCAACCAATTCAACTTGGAAGGTTCTATATTGGTAAATCTGTTTAGTACGGTGCAAATATGCGAGCATGTTAGTGAACGTTCGTATGGCGTCCGAGTAACGCTTCATGATCATGTAAGCAAAGCCAACATAGTAGTATGTGGCTGTTTGACATGCGAGGACGCGAACAAAAGACATGTTACGCATTATCTGACGATTCAGATCTATGTTCTCTAATACTTTGATGGCTTGATGGTAGTCGCCCAATAGAGAATGCAAGCGCAACAGACCTATCATGGAATAGTAACCGAGCATCTTATAAATGTTGTGGCTACCGAAAACTCCGGCAACAGCTTGCGGATCACGTCCAGCGTTGTACTCACGAAGCTGATCGATGACATTCGATTTATCGATCAAAGAGTGCAAAACGTTCAGGACTGAATGAACATTCCAGATATTGATGTCGACCTGTGATTGTTGTTGATTCTTGTTTGCACGCATTTTATGTAGACTGTAAGATTGAAATTGATACACAAACTCGTCGATGATGTCCCACATCCACTGGTAGGGTAATTGCAAAGGATAGGGTTTATCTTCGACTGAAACGATTTCGTTAAATAGAGTACAGTAGTTGTAGTACGAGTCAGCACGATTGCTGGTTGACGGGTGACATTTAGCGTAAAGATGACGGTAGTATAGTTCACCATACAATGCAGAGAATATTCTCTGCTGAGGATCACCATTGTCATAGGCGTTGCAATTGAATGTTATCTCAGTTGTGTATTGTGGCGGAGGCCAGGGTGAGTTCTTGAAGAACATGTCAGATAGTTCGGCATATTCATTCTCATACAGATTCTGTAACTCCGATACATTCTGGTTGAATATAGCATTTTTGAGACGAGTGGTGAACGCCAACACCGGCTCCGGCACTTGGTCGATCTCATCATAGTGTTCGTCGCTGTCCTCATAATCGTATTCGATTTCGTAAGTCGCCATTGTGGTTCAATCCCGATGATTTCTGTTGTTCAATGGAATGGATCACCTGAATGGATAATAGAAGATGATTCCTTGATATTGAGTCCGAAGATAATGCAAATGTTGAACACGCCGAATTCAACCTTTTTGCGAAAGACGACAGTGTGATGCCGGCTCAATCACTTCTGGCTGGTACCGTTTCCTTCGGGAATATAAGAGCTAAGCCCATAATTATTACCCTGATGAACGAACCAATGGAACGTATGTGGAGTGGTCTCCTTGATAGGGATTTCAGCGCAGCATTTAGGGACTATTTGTGCACACTTTTAGAGAAGAACATCAAGATGTTGCCCAAATGTCACGTGAATGCGTCGAGAATGCCCAGGAAATGATCGAATCGCACCAGCATTTTCCCATTATTCATCACAGAGTGGCGCGTGAATTCGAATTTAAATATTCGCGCCGTTATCGAAACGATTATCATCTGCGATGCTCGCCGTCGCCGATTTCATTGCGTATGTTTGGGCGTGCATGTTTGTTATTCTTCTTCTCTCATTTGTCGTCGACGGAATCCTAGGCGTCCATCAATACCATTAGTCAGCAGCACAATATCAACAGAATCAACGTCATCACAATCGATCACACAACCATCGGTATTGCTATTGTATCACAGGAGTAGTATCGTAGAAAAATACTCTCAATCTTTCATCTCTCATTTGCAACCGACATAATCAAAAGTATGGAGGCTATGGACGCCATGAATACCCTAACCCCGGCGCAAGAGGCCGCCGCTGACTACGAATCAACACTCAAAGATCTCACACAAAATTGTAAACTCAAAATTAAAGTTCTGACCGAGTTAGCTGACGAGTACAAGACTATAGCACCGACAGAAATAGTGAGATGTATTGAATTACAACTTAGAATGGTTATACCAGAACGAAAACTACCCATATTGTACTTGATCGACTCAATTTGCAAATGTACTGATAGAGATGCACCAAATTATACTGATCGAACTTATGTGAAATTGTTCACACAAAACATTGTCTCGAATTTTGCTCATGTGTTTCGAGTTGCCGATGAAAAAGTTCGTTCATCAATGTATAAGCTACGTGTTAGTTGGACTAATTTTGAGCACAAGGGTCCTATTTTTCCGGCCCAAAAATTGAATGCAATCGATACACGTATCAGAGAAATCGATCCAGCTTGGCCATTGCCAGAACGTGGCACTGGCTCTCACAAAGATAGCGGAACTAATATAACACAATCTCGCATTTCGAGTCGCAACTCTAAATCGTCGAGTGCTCGGGCCAACAACAACAGCGATCACAGTGTTGCCGATCACGACTACCGCTTGCCTGTTAACAATCTAAGTCAGAATGTACGACAGACTCCTCAAACCACCAATGTGTCTCCGGTTGTGATTTCAGTGGCTCCTGTGCCCACTGTTCCAAGCGTAGTGACTGTCCCATCTCCACTACCGACAGTGATTCAGCCAGCCGTGGTCACTGTACCTTTGGCAATACCAGCACCTGTTGTCGCGATACCTAATGGCATACAAGTGCCATTAGCGCCGCATCAAGCAACCGTTGTTCCGATGCCACATGCACCGACATTGCAAACGCCTGTTCCAACACAAACGGGGCCTGTAGAGCAAGAAGACACATCACCAGTGACGCCGGACGTTCATTCGATGCGGTCTAAGCGAAAATATCTTGTTGAACTGCTTTACGGTGGCAAACAATGCACAAATTGTTCAATGAGATTCGATGAGAACAGTGCACGTTACGCAGCTCATCTTGATTGGCATTTTCGCAAGAACAGAAAAATGGACGCTCCTACAGGTCAACCGGCACGCCAAGCATATTATTATCCGTTGCATCTTTGGTGCCAACCTAAAGGACTTTACGACGATGAATTAGGCGCAAACGAGAATGCGCTTCAATCATCTAATAGCAGCAATAACAATGAAAACAATGCACTAAAATCGGGTATAGGTGACAAGATTGCATCAGTGGTTGCTTCCCAAGATGATGAAAAGAACGTTTGCCCTGTTTGTAACGAAAAGTTCGATAAATTCTGGAACGAAGACCAAGAAGAATGGCAACTAAGGAATGCAGTCCGTCATGAAGACGATGATGCCGTTTATCATCCGTTATGTCTCACCGACATTCTGAAGAATGAGGGTCAAAATGAGCTAGTTTTAAGTTCAATAAAGTAACAACCTCGCTATTGACACATGAATCATATGTCAACAAATTTTATCTGATTAGTGAAGTTTTATTGTTTACACATTTTTGCTAGCACCCGAAAACAAATGTTTTACATTTAACACAGATCTCAATTGATTCTCTGATTCCAGCTGTTGAAGTGTTTGAGTCGAAATTAATTGCCGACATACGGCAGCCTCTAGCCCGCTCGAGGATGAGCGTTTATACTTGTGTGCGGCAGATTTAAAGTGCTTATTGCTCACTATTGTCTCCAGAGCCTCAACGTACTTTCTAACCTTCTCGACGTCTTTTACTTTAGTTGTCTCTCCTTGAGGAAACATTTTGACTATTTGGTCGCGCATAACTACAGCATAGTCACGTCCTACTTTTGTCTCATCGATTGGCCATTTTTGACATATGTCCAGTAATCTTTTGTATAATAAAGTTGCGCGACTCATAATGTATGGATATTAGTTCGATCACCAAAGTTATTATGTTAAGCTCATTGTTTGTGAGACCAACGCTCAGGAGATTTTGCGTCAGCTGAGTGCACGTTTTATTTAACTTCCCTGCGCACGTTGCGCATGCTTCATTTCTTTTTCACTTTGCAGGTCGATGACGTTTGACAGGTCCATCAAATCTCAAATAATTCCATCCATATAGCTGGTTCATTTGTCCATTCTGATACATTGTTAAAGAGAAAATCCGTTTTAATAATGAACGAAAGTGAATCATCTGAAGACGAAGAATTAACTCTCTGGGAACAACAACAGATACGAAACGCATTAGGAATCAGTCGCTCGTCGACAGCAAGCATCAGTAGTCGAGTGTTACGCGACGATGCTCGAGCACCTACTTCTAGCTTGACAACAAAAGTTCCGTTAGTTCAATTAGGACCAAGGCGTGCCACTGAACGATGCACCATAGACAATCTTAAGGATAATATACGAAAAGAAATAGAATCGTGTCAGAAAACTATCGCCAGTTATAAAAGTCGTATCAATGAACTTGAACGAGAGATTGCGTTATCTGAGAGGCGAGATCAAGAATCAAGTGAATATATCGAACGTCTCGAGGAGATCGCAGGGGTGTACACCAAAGTGAAAAAATGCCAAAAAGAGACAGACATGATTGACGTGTTTAAATCAATGCAATTATGGGACAACGAACATGAGTTTGATCGAATACCCGAACAAGAGCGCGAACACTTGGCCTTTATAATAAGTAAGCTCAAGAAAGACACACAGACCAATAAAGAAGAAGGAGAACAAGAACAGGAGGAAGACGAGCTGGATGAGGTGACTATAATCGAATCAGGCACAGAGGAAAAACACGAAGCGATCGGTGATAATTTGATCACAATTGATGATTAATGTGTGACACCTGTTTTTAGTAATAAACGTAGTGATAACGATATCGGCTTTATTGAAAGCATGTGTTAGGTGGTGGTGATTGAGGATGATATCAACAGCAACAATGTACGCATAATGATTGCGTCTTAGAGAATCTTTATGAACTAGACGGATTGGTGGTTCCCCAAACGGACTTGTTGGCTTTCATGGCGCGTTGGCTTATGTTAAGCGTGACTTCCATGTCCAAAAGAGATATATTATATTTGTTGGCCACATCGGGTTCTATAAACGTCAATCCCACCAAGCTCAGATATGTGTGAAGTAGGTCGGGATAAAACTCTGGCACTTTGCTAACACCACCATCCTCTTCTTGTGCTGACAGAATGAATCGGGCGAGATCATCGTGATCGATAAATTTGAAGTGATCGAGCATTACCAAACTGGCGCCCACCCAAAACGAATAGCACGTATCCTGATCTTTGTTGGGTCTGCCACTAAAGCCATGTGAATATTTGTTCAAGCACCAGCGTGCAATTTCGTGCTTTTGTTCCAAAGTGACACAATTATCTAGCTTATTCATTAGCGTAAGTGATGCTAACGCGCAATAAGTGGATCCGCCGTGCGCCTCTGCACCAGGACATTGACCAAACGCTCCCTCGTAGCTGAGACTGTTCATAATGAATTGACAACACCGATCGATATTAATCCCAGACCAATCGTTGAGTAAATGAGCCACCGCACACGCACAATAAACGACACGCATGTCACTCTCTCCTCCCAATACTGTGTGTTGGAAGCTACCATCAGGTAGTTGTAAATGTCGCATTCCCTCGATGATAGATTTGGCATCAACGCGCGACAAATCATCACCCAATATGATCAATGATGCTAAGGCGCAATAGGTCATAGCAATATTGCCGGTATCGACAGGATGTCCGTCCTGAATGACACACGTTGCACGAAAGCCGGCATGTCCAACACGTCCCTCGTGGTTGTCAACAATTTCGGCTGTTTGATGTCGAGGTTTTTGGTCGTTGTCGTTGTCGTTATCGTTATCGTTAAGTTGTGCTTGTGATCCTTGTCTGCTGCTACAATGCTCTGGTTTCTGTAGGTTACAGTCGCTCTCTCGCTGCTCTGAAGACCATGTGCCAATCTTTGAGACATCTACTTGAAACGAGTAGATGGCATCGATTATGTTGTCCAATTCCGATTGTGGCAATAACGTTTGTAGACTGTCGAGTAAATCGAGCCCCGAAACAACGAAAAATAATAAATGTAAACGATTTGTTTCCGCCATTCGTAACGGCAACCAGGACGGCATTTGTTTCAATGATTTGAGTAAGTATTTGATGTGCTTGTCGCGCAACAAGCTCATCATGGCATTGGCATCGCCACCCGTTGATTGGGGTGTCATCGTTGTTGTTGAGGTGTTATTTGCATCCACGTTGTCACTAGATTATGTCGAAACATTTGTGTTGAGGTGGAAAAAAAATAAAGCCGCATCGGGCGATCAAACGAGTTCGGTTGATTGAAAAATCTGGCGTTCGTGTGACATCACACGCGGTTGGTGCGGTACACCCTGTTTGACACACGCACACACACACATGTGTGTCTTCAACACACGCAGAACCTGAAAAATGAAATAAACAATCAAGTATAGTCCTGCAGGTTTGTTGAATTCGCTCCAATATCCTGCAGGAGAAGCGGCAGGACGCGAATGTAAAGTTGAAATTGGCTCATCAAACTTGATAGCAATAATCAGAATTCAACGAATCTGTAATTGTTGTTGTTGATATTGATATTGAACTTGCTGAACTGAACTGAATGGCTTAGCTCGATAATGATAAAGTACAGAGCAAGTTCATATCGAGACAAATTGAGCGGTTTGTAACCAATTGAAACAAGTGAGTCAATAAGAAAGAAGCGCCTACGCATATTGTATCGAACGCGAGCAACACGCCTAGCTTGTTGCGTTCGATTGGAGGAACATTTTGATTAGTGCACTTGTCACCAAGTGAGCTGTCCACCTTGAAACAGGTTACTTCCGTTAACTAACTAACTCCCTTTAGTTGTATGACTAACACAATGGTAAATAAGCGTGTCCTTTCGATTGTTGGTAATCGACTGCTACTGACAATGTAAATAGCACAGTGGCTAGAAACATCAAATCTCTTGAGTATTGAACAAATCAGAACAATCTCCCAGGAGGATTCATTCGGACGGAAGTAGATCGAACCTCAAACACGAGCAATTAAACTATCATTGTTGGCAATTCAACAATCGGAGTGCGTACAGAGACATCAAGCCTTGATACGAAAGGAAATCTGAAGAAAAGACTCAACAATGAGGCGCGGCACCAACGCAATTAATCGTGGCAACAACAGCAGCAGCATCAAGTCAATGGTTATATTGTATACAGTGGCATTGATAGCTCTAATTTTATCATTAACATACAGTCAAAACATTGTCAAGGCGGCACGAGTGGTCAATATCAAGCCAAACGTTGAATATGCACCAGTTGAGCCATCAGCGACGAGCAGCAGCAATTCGTCAGCGACCACAGACGAGTCAAGCGCGCTGATTGGAGGTGAGCACTCATTGTCGAATCTATTAACAATGCAACTAAGTTCTCATTGAAAAGACATATCTATATCGACTAAGAATCGAAAGATCACTTAACAATCCACGATGTCAAGATATTTACGTTAAGAGAGTTTTAAAAGAACTACAAATATGTACTATCGATCGAGAACCAATTAAAGTTTGAGGCGCCATTCGCAAGTTTGACAATCAACACACTTGATCTCTTCAACACTTAATAGTTACGAAGAAGTAGCATTGTCTAATTCGTTCGTTCCACTAGTAGTGAAGCTAGGAGATTTCATTTATACGAGCCTAATCTTTCTCTCGTATACGTTAGTCTTGTAATCTTCATTAGTCTTTATTAGTTATGTGTGCGTGCATGAGTAATTCATGAAACATTGTTCGTTATGTCATCTCTCAATCTGTGAGTTTATCTCTCAATAAAGCGTGGATATACACAAACAAAGTCTATAACAAATGGTTGGTTGGTTCCCTGGGCAAAGTGCCAATGTATAAAGGGCGCTCTTGAAATCATTGAGCTCAAGAGATCTCTCGAGTCACAACTATCAAGAGAGCATGTGGTTCGGCGGGTTACTGCGGGTAAGCTTCACTATATTTATTCGCAATGCGCGTGTTATCGCGTCATCATTGTCTGCCTGCCTGCTTGGCTAAGCCACCGACTAATAATAATAAATCTACTGGCAAGTTCTAATGTCGCCTGTTGCTGTTTTTGCTGCTGCTGCTGCTGCCGCTGCTGAAACTGAAACTGAAGCGACTGAGGATAATACTGCGGATGGGCGCGAGTTCGCGCGCGAGCACGCACGCGCGCCGCCCAGACGCCACAAATTGATCACACACTTGCCAACTTTCTAACAAACATTGTGGACCAAGCAACACACACTGTTTGGTTGTTTATAACACATTGTAGTTGGTTAGTATAGGCCAGGGCAGGCCGGGCCGCGCCGATGTGTTGTTGTTTGTCGTTTTTGTTGTTTGGTATTGCATTATGTGTAAATAGTATTAGTAGCCAGCAAATGCGAACGCGGCAGACAATTGCAAGTTCGTCTCTCCCGCTCTCTCTCTCTCTCTCGCTCGTTCGCAAATGAGCAAGTGAGTGTGTACAAACATGCACTACGCATCTAGCATGAGTGACAAGTTAGTTTTCATTAGCTTGCCGTAACGAACCAAATCAATCAATCAGTCAGATTGGTGGGCGATAATTGGACCAGCAACTGGTGTGCATACGTTCGTGTGCACAAACACGCCCAAAACAAGGCAAATTGTAAGCAAGCAGATGAATCAGATAAAGATCCTCCAATCAATTCAACATCGCTTATCATCATATCACTATATATCATCTCATCTCGTTGAATCATATCGAATCGAATCAAATCGATAAATTTGTACAACAATCGGATCCAATCAGAGATTCTAAACGATACGATTTTTGATGAGATTATACTCATATTTGAAATTTGTGCGACAAGCAAGCGAGCGAGCCAACTATCAAATAGTAGTCGATTTGTTATGGCCACCAATTCGTTTCAATTCAATCAATTGTCGAGCAGTCTGTATAATGACAATCAATAAAGCAGTGGAGCCGATAGAGCCATTAGACCATCCAACGATAGATGTTTGGCGATGATAGATGGCTCGTCACTTGAGTCGTAGGCTTGACTGAGTCGCACACTGAGTCAGAGCATTGAGCAGTTAACCAAAGCTCTGAAAGTATGATATCAAACAATCTATTGGTCGTCGATATTGTGTGGGTTGTCCATTAAGTGTCTGCTATTGTTATATGTTTGCTATGTATGCTATTCATGATTGTGTACGACTGCAAGTGCAATATTGTAATACACAGAGAGCAAGTAAAAACCAATTGGCAAGTGCGAAATGGACGCGTCAGTGTGACAATTGGGTGGCTGAACACACACTCTGGAGAAAAAAATTTACCTTTAGACTTTCAACTTTCGACACTCTCGTTATTTGCGACACCGGACATTAGTAGTTGCAACTTTTAAGTATTTATCAGAGACAGTATGCATGTAGTGGCTTTTAATTAGACGACAAGATCAATACTCGACAAGTGCATAATAGTCCCGATAATTTTATTATCTAATAATCGAAAGAGAGATTAATCTTATCTCTAGGAACCAAAAGGCCGATAGAAAACAATGGATGAACATCGTGACAGCGCCACGGAACTTATTGAGACACAAAGTGAGCACGAATTGCACCTGTTGACTGGACGCGAGCCCAAACTTGAGGAGCTAGATTTGCACAATAGTAACAGCAATAACAACTCGACCGGCTCAACAGGAGCAGCAGTAACAACTGCAGGAAGGGAACAAGTTAATGAAACTCACGAGGCGCCCTCACGAAACACTAATGCCAGTGACAGTTCGATACACATACACATTGATTCGGAGCATAAGAATAATAGTAACGGTGGTAGTAGCAATGACAACAGCAATAATAATAATATCAATGAAACAGTACAAACACTTTCATCGTTGAGCGACTGTCACATGTTAGGTGGTCAAGCAACTAGTGTGCTAGCTCTAAATCCCCAACATCCGTTGTTGTTACCACAAAGTGCAAACACCTCTGTTATTGATTCTGGAATATCAACAGGTGCGCCTCATTCTACCAACATCACGCAATTGAATTCGGCCGCACACCAACAACAACAGCAACAGCAGCAGCAGCAAGCTGTGATAATGCAACGCCAACTATCTTCACACGAATATCAGCAACAACAACATGATAACGAACACAGCAACAACAAAAGTCATGGCAACAACAACAGCAACAGCACGGGAAATCATATTCACACTCACAATGGCCACAGTCATAGCAGTCACAGAAATCATAATCATGTTAGTCTTGTCGTCGATCATACAACACATAATGCCTCAAGTAGAAATGGTCATCATTCTAATGCCGATAACAATAACGTCAACATGAATGATAACAATAGCAACAACAACAGCACTACTAACGGAAATAATGATAGCCAAGCAGTCAATAGCATGATTAGTGATAGCAACAACAGCATTAAACATGTACACAGCAATAATAATAACAACAACATCAACAACAGCAATAGTCATCAGCAAGTTCATCAAGAGGGTACCGAACGTGAGTGTGTCAATTGTGGAGCCAAATCAACGCCTCTGTGGCGTCGCGATCCCAGCGGCAACTATTTGTGCAACGCGTGCGGATTGTACAACAAAACGAACGGCAGTTCACGACCCCCAGTGCGTCCGTCGAAACGAATGTCTAGCTTTCGACGTCAGGGAATGTCGTGCTCGAATTGTCAAACTCAGACAACAACACTGTGGCGCCGCAACAACGAAGGCGATCCAGTTTGCAACGCGTGTGGTTTATATTACAAATTGCACAATGTAAGTTTCATTCTTGTCCAATCATAGCACATAGAATTACCACAATGATGATAATATGATTATAATGAACTTTAACGATTAAATGTTGAATGAACTGTTTGTTGCAACAGGTGCCGCGTCCGATGGCAATGAAAAAGGACGGCATTCAGACGCGAAAACGGAAGCCCAAGCAGCCAACAAACGCTGTGTACTCGTTGGCGGCCTCAACGGTGGGTGGCACAACATCGGTGGCGCCTCCAGGTGTGTCAGGTGTCACGGCACACACATTGAATGCAGCTCAAAATGCTGCCGTGCACGCGGCCGCAAACTGCGCCTCGAGCACGGTGGGTCACACGACATCAACAATGGCTACTGCGAGTCCCACTGCAGCTGCTGCTGCCGCAGCCGCAGCCGCCGTGATGACCAGTCAACGGATGAGCGCGGCGGCAGCATTGCAACAGCAGCAGCAACAGCAGCAACAGCATCCGCACGCACAGGTTCAGCCTCCACATGTTCAGGCACACCACCATACACTCGCTCATACGCATCACTCCCACTTGGTACACCATTCGCACTCGCAGCATTCACATCATTCGCATGGTCATGGGCATGGGCATGGACACACGTTGTCGGTGGCCCATCAGCACCATTCATCGCACCAGCACGTCAATTTGCATGCGCACACGCATGCGCAAGCACAACACCAGCAACACGCGCATCAACATCAACATTCGCACGCAACACACCCAGCTCATCAACAGCAACAACAGCAGCAGCAACAACAACAGCAACATCAGCACACTCAACACGCGCAACACGTGCAACAGCACACGCCACACTTGAGCTCCGTGTTGCATCCGCATGCGCACACTCACCCGCACGCCCACAATCACCAGGCGGCGCACGTGCACGACAAACACTATGCACATTACGCGGCGGCAGCCGCCGCTGCCGCCGCTGCTGCTCAAGCCGTAAACGCTCAACAAGTGTCTACTCAACAAGCCGGGCAAGTTTCAAATGGCAACGGCAACAGCGACCAAGTGAATCAGCAGCAATCTATCAGCGGAGTGAATGGTGCTACCTATCAAGGATTGGCCAGTGCAGCTATTGTGAGTTTGAATTCGGCAGCGGCTCCAACTATTGTTAGCCCGTCGTCAGTGATGGCCTCTTGTGTGACGCCTGTCACACTACTGACGGCCAACAATCATCATATGTCGGATCCACATGTCAATTCACAGCAGTCACAACAGCAACAGTCACAATCCCAATCACGAGCACAGCAACAACAGCAGCATCATCATCACCATCATCATCAACAGCAGCAGCAGCAGCAGCAGACCCAGCAACAACAAACACAGCAGCAGCATCATCACGAGCATCAAGTTCAGCAACAACAATTGCAGGGTCAGCAATTGCAACAACAACAGGTTCAGAACCATCACAGCCACACTCATGTTATGCACCATGCTCAGCAACAACAACCACAACATGCTCACCACGTGCAACATCACGATCATCAAGAGCAACATTCCAACACTCCAACGCCTACTAACAACCCTCAGCAGCAGCAGCAGCAGCAGCAACAACAACAACAACAGCAGCAGCAACACGCTGGACGAGTTGCACAACAGATAGGAACGTCTGGACAGACGCAGGGTCTAACGAATCAATCGAATGTCGTGACTAGCAATCATGAGAACGTCAACAATGACGATAACAATCGACAGCAGCAGCAGTCTGCTTGCTTGGCCCCCGCTCCGATGCCGATATCCTGACAACTGAGATATCGATGATTTAATTGCATCTAATCAATGTTATAATAAACACATAGCAAGCAAACCATGTCAGATATGAGCTTGCTTATCTGCAATCTTTGTGACTGCAATGTTTTCTTTTCTCGAGATGTTAGGTGCGTGCGTGTGTTTGTCTTCCAATATCAGTTCGATGTGCCACTCCTTCCGTTGTTCACGCCCATCTCCAATGATCTGCTCGCGGAGAGGCAGGGCAAGCTGATACACCTCTTTCAATCAGGATGCGAGTGCGCATGCGCGCTAAAATAGTAAGCTAACCACAGACAACGAATATTTTCTGGATTTTGTTCGCTATTGAGTTGTGTGTGTGTTTGTTTGATCAATACACACAAGCTTAATCGTTTTGTACGCATTCGAGCAAGTAAGCAAGCACAAAAATGAACATTTTGTGTGTTGGACGAGTTGAGGCTAGCAAGCGTTGCAAGCATAGATCAAGCAAGTAAGCGAGAAAGCTTTGAGCCTATGAGACCTACTAAGAATGGAATGGAATAAACAAATGGAGTGAGTGAGAGAAAACGAATAGCCAAACGCACACGCACACGCAGAGTGCACACAGATGCTCGCGCACAGCACACTCGCTACTACAGGCCAAGTGTGTGCTCATACACACACCAACAGTCTCGCAAACACACGCACTCACTCATGCAGGCACGCACTCACGCACTCGCTCGCTTGCTCACACAGTCATAGTTGGCGCACGAATGAAAGGCGAACGTTCACGTAAAGTTCGCTCGGTTTGTTCGTTCGTTTGGTTTGGTCTTTATTCATAACTCGCAACTCACAGCTCGCACTGTTGCCATTGCCATTGCTTTTGCCTGCTGCATTTGCCTGCCACTTTGCTCTGCAATGAGTCGTATGTATCAGGCAGGTTAACGACGAGCGATACAGCTAGCCAGTCAGTGAGCCAGCGAACCAAGAGACAGCCAGAATCAAAATCATAGCGAATATCGAATATTCGCTCGTCGACCATAGCTTTGCCCTTTACTGGCTCCAGCTCGTCATGCGTATGTGTATGAGTGTGAGTGTATGTGTGCATATCGAACAATGACAACAAACAATATCATCGACGACAGTAAAAAGTGACACCCGGTATGCAAATTTTTAAAGAAGCATTCGATATCAGTATTCGGATTTTATTTCAAAAAATAATCAGATTGATGTAATATTATATGCCGCATGACACATGAAATGTATTTAGTTGACTATAGTTTGGTTGAGTGAAAATGATTTACATTGAACATGTCGATCGTGTTATCAATGCAACAACAACGACCACAATCGATTGGTGAGCAACAGCAAAATCGACAACGAATTAAGACAAAACAACAACACCATTTAGGGCATTACAACAATCGCCACAACGCCGTCTTCACTGATCACTCTTTATCAAGTGACAATAGCGACATTGATAGTACAACAGGCGACGACAACATCACCAGCACAATCAAACATTTGGCTAGTCAAAGCAAAAGCGTGAGTCATAATAATCATCCTATGCATGACAACAACTGCGTACGACAACAACGACAACAGAATAGTCAAGATCGTGACATCGATCTTGCTTGTCATCAGCAACAGCCACAACATCTTGAGGGACAACGCCGACTCGATAAAGAAGAAGAAGATATCGAGCACGAATTATTGCTAAATTATTATAAACAGACCAATAGTGTATACAGTCTGAGCAGTAGTCAACAAGAGCTGTCGGATTTAGTGCTGATTGCACAGCAAAAACAACAACAACAAACCAATACAATGGCTGCTCACCATTCGCACAGCCAACAACCAATGTTGCAACAACAGCAACAGCATCAGAGTAACAACAACAACAACAATCAGGTGGCGTATGTGGGCGCGCATCACATGGCACACGCCAATCATACGCATGGAGCCAGCAGTCATCATCAATTGGCGGCCGCGGCGGCAATCGCTGCCCAGCACGCGCAACACGTGCACCAGCAGCATCATCACCACAATGTCCCAGGCAATGGAGCGTCCGCGTCGGCGGCCGCTCCATTGGCGGCCACATTGGCCGCCGCTGCTCAAGCACACGCTCACACCCATCATCATCAGGCTAATCACAGTCAATTGTTGGCCCATCATCACGTACACCTGTCGTCGTCGTCGTCAACGACGCAGTCATCGTCATCATCAGCAGCAACGGCAGCTGCAGCAGCGGCGTTAGCAGCTGCCTCAACACCAACATCGCCTCCTCTTGGAATGAACAACAGCAACAACAGTGGAGTGTCACCAACTGCGTTCAATTTTCACCAGCACCAACATCAGGCACATCATTTACACCAACAACATCAACACCAGCAGCAGCATCAACAGCATCAGCCAACACATCATCACCAACAACAACAGCAACATAATTCACAACATCAGCAACAGCAACAATCACAACACCAACAACAGCATCATTTACATTCTCACACGCATCAACAACAACATTTGCATGAACAGCAGCAACAGCATTCGCAGCAACCGCAGCAACATCAACAACACGCCATGACGAACCATCAATCGGCATCAGCACAATACCAGCACCAGCAACAGCAGCACCAACAGCATTCACATCATCATCTGATGAGTAACGCAACCTCAAGCACGGCGCCCCATCACGCTTTGGTCGGATACGGCCATCATCAGCACGGCGCGCATCATCCAAGTTCATGGGCAGCGGCTGCGGCCTCATCGTCAGCGCTCGCCGCGTATGCAATGCAATTCGGAGGCGTGGCAGCAGCTGCCGTGGCCGCTGCCGGCCAAACGGCGGCCGCCAACGCAGCGGCCGGTGGCATGGTGTCCAACGGCCCCGGTAGCGATGTGGGCGGACGCGAGTGTGTCAATTGTGGAGCCATTTCGACGCCGCTGTGGCGCCGCGACTGTTCGGGCCATTATCTGTGCAACGCGTGCGGCCTCTATAGCAAAACCAATGGCATGTCACGGCCCGCAATCAGACCTCACAAGCGCATGTCAACAGCGCGACGTATGGGAATGTCGTGCTCGAATTGTCAAACTCAGACAACAACACTGTGGCGCCGCAACAACGAAGGCGATCCAGTTTGCAACGCGTGTGGTTTATATTACAAATTGCACAATGTAAGTTCCTTTAATCTGGTCATTTACTCAAAATATTCTCATTGAAGTTGTTTTTGATTTTAAACTAACTGTTGGCTTCACATCGATAACGTAACAGGTACCACGTCCGTTAGCGATGAAAAAAGATGGAATACAAACGCGCAAACGAAAACCGAAACAACCTACTAGCACTGTTTACTCTTTAGCCGCTGCGGCAGCCGCCGCGGCCGCTACAGGTGGTCATCATCATACACACTCATCACATCATTCACATCAGCAGCACGCGCACCAACAAAGGATTAGCAACAGTGCACAGCAACAGCAGACAGGTGCAGCGAGCATTCATAACAATCTGCAAGTGTTTACCAGTGTAGCTGCCAGTCAACATCACGTATCTATGGCGGCGGCGGCAGCAGCAGCAGCCGCGGCCGCGGCCGCTAACAATAATAGCAACAACAACAACAATCAATCAGTCATCAATAATTCTGTCTTGGGCGGCGGAAACAGCAGTAACAGCAGTAGTCGTAGCAGTAGTAACAGTAATCACGCTAGTCAAGCGCATCGACATTTGACGACCGCAACAGGTCAGCAGCAGCACCAACAATTGAACGATCACGTGATTGACCATTCTCACCATCATCTATTGCATCAGCAAGCGGCCGCGG
Organism: Fragariocoptes setiger; assembly: GCA_019968535.1. NCBI lineage: Eukaryota > Metazoa > Arthropoda > Arachnida > Trombidiformes > Phytoptidae > Fragariocoptes > Fragariocoptes setiger. The sequence goes on from JAIFTH010000012.1 coordinate 120,490, forward strand.
CAGCAGCCGCTGCCGCTGCTGCAGTAGTTACTAAACAGGAACATACCTTAGGCCAGCATCACGATTTACAACGTCACCCATGACACTTGACTTTAATGACCAATTTCAGTTGAAAAGCACAGACCGTTTGTTTGTCTCGAATAATGAATGGTCTCTAATTATTATTGTAATTTTATGAATTTAAGCGTTGAGATTGAGATCGTTCTCGTCTTGTTTATTCAACTTGACACATGGGATGATAATGAATGTTTGAAAACACTTATCACTTGTCGACCAGTAAGAACGAACAATGCTAATAACGCACACGATAGATAAGCACAAGCACAAATGAGAACACCAACACAGTCTTTTATTGATTCACATCAGCACACGTACCTATAAAAACATCGATTGAAACGAAGAGATCGACGAACGAGAGAATAAAGACTGCAACAAACTGATTCACTTCAAATGAGTTCGATTTGTCGACCTTATTTTCATCGTTGTAATTCTGTTACTCAAACCTATGTAATAATGTAAGGTTGCACACAATCAAACGGAGCTGCGATTATGTCTTGATTCAATGATTCTGCATTCACACAGCTCACTCTATCACCTTTACTCTTAAGCTCGTAGGTTACAGCTGTGTCAAGTCTGACACAAATGGAGATGAAGTGAATTATAAATCGAATAGGATCGAAATGTTTCTGAATTGAAACTTGAGTTTCAAGTTCTCGGATGATAAACGAAACTTATTTTGAAACAACAACAGTAACATCAAGAAGTATAGTCTCGATCTGTGATTTTCAAAGTTTATCAAGTAACTAACAGCGCAAAGTGTTTTCGATTCAATTCAATTTGATGTTACAGACTATGGTCGATGATGCTGCCTGGCATTGCAACAGCTCCATCGATTGATGGAACCAACTAACGAACGACACAGGTGAACCAAACAAGCGAGTGAGTGGCGCCACTGTGTGTGCGTCGGTGGTGGTTGACAGTGGCGCCACTCGCTCACTTACTCACTCAAGGGACATTTGTCCAAATGAAAGCCACGCGACGAATTTAGCCACTTGAACTTTGTCTCTTTCTTGTGTTTCCATGTACACGCTAGCAATCAATGCAGCGGTCGAATGAAACGGTGGCTGCAGTCTTATAACTGACGCTCAGATATTTTGCTGATATTTGCAGATTATCAGGTGCGACAGTGTGTCGTCGTGTTGTGTTGTGCCGCGAAAGATGCGAAAGAAAGGAAAGAAGAGCGTCGGCGGCGTCGCGACGAGTGGCGCCAGCGGTAGTAAGAACTCATTTTGAGGCTATGGCTTCATTTTATACTTTTAATTCCTCACTGATTGCAATTCTATTGCAATCAAGAGAGATTTCAGAGGTCGTCATTTGTGTACATGCGTGCGTGTGTATTCGTTGGTCGCGAATGGTCGTTTTCGCCAACCAAACTCTGTAAGTGCAGGGCATCAACAGTTACTCGTATAGCAACAGACGACAAATCAATTAATTGGCCGCCGGCGTCGCCCAAGCGATGTAGTCTGCAAGCTACACAGACTGAACAATTTATACGAGCAAATGCTTTCTAGAAGACGAAGCAGTGTTTTGAGAGGACACAACAGCCAGTGGATCAAATCAAATGTTGTCAGTTCAAATAGCGCTCACAATTCTTGGAGGACGACGATGATAAACGCCAAATCAAACAAAACAAATCGATTGTTCGGGCCCATCAAATGTTGAACGTTTTGGCAATATTAATTCGGATGCTCCCAACATTTGTTCAATTGTCTGATTGGTGCGCGTGGGTGCGAGGCAGCCTACACGCTTCACGTGAACTAACTCTAGAATATATAGACGAAGATACCGGCTGGCCGGGTGAGTGTTTGTTGATCGAATGGGCCAATAAGAAGCAGAAAAGAAGAGGAAGACGAAGAGCGAGAAGAGAATAAATGAACTATGCACGTGGATCATGCACTGATCGATGCATAGTTCAAAGACAAGAGAGCCATGAACGTGGCCAGTGTCAGGTGGAATAAGTACGCGTGCAATTCTTGAAATTCCGGCATTCAATTGGCGCCGGCCAATCATCCAGCAACTTATCGAACGGTGCCGAAAATTCGACGCCGTCCAGAGCTCTGGACTTTCTGGTGACTTTTAAACAAGAGAAATTTAGCTGTCGCAGACTTTTCTCGACAAGAATTTGTTGTCGTTGGAGTTCTAGGCGGTCTCAAAGAGTTTAGACCTGATAACAGTAATGATTATAATTATTCTCATTCTTCATTATTATTATCAACTGAAACTTGAGAGCAATCAGCTGCTGTGTACTCTCGAGATATGTTACATCAGACAGTCAACAGAATGAGCAAGTGATAGATGCAAACAGCAACAAACACTGCCGCACTGATGCAAATCTAATCGACATCGAGATTGACAAGCAGATTGACACAGTGTCTGGCTGCAGTTGTTTGATTACGAAATTAGCGAGACAGTTGGCCAGACTCGACAACGAGAAGGACAACAACAGCAAATGTTGTTGTTGACTTATAATGCTGCTTATCTCGTGTCACACACACACACACACACTTTATGCTCTTCTACATGGCCACGACTATATAGCATACCACACGAGCATGATGATAATCCTTACTGACACTGATTTCAGCTCCATGTTCTATTCAATTTTGAGGTGTTGAAATTTAAACACTTTAATTGTCAACTTGATCTTCTCTTGTTTCCCAAGATTATCGATTCGATTGTATTGTACCAAGAGCATGTGGCTAGCAGAAACATGCTATTGTTGTTGTTTCTGCTTCACTTGTGTTTTGTTGTTGTTGCTCACTTATTGGTGAAAAATTCCATAAGACAAACACGTACGAACTCTCTTGAGATTATTACGTGTAGTTACAACAACAATTCCAAGCATAGCAACAGCGACACCGACAACAACGAAGAAATAAAGACTAGCCTATAATTTGTCCGACAAGCAATTTGACGTGCAGCATCAAGAGAGTCTGTCTGTTTGCTAGTTCGTGAAAATAAAATGCACTAAAATAAAATTATAAACGACTCAATTCCCAGAAACGTCAAGTGAATAAGTTAGCCAGCAAAACAGGCAAGATTGGCGGTTGTCATTCACCAATTTTCCAACTACACAACAAACGCGTCGCTCTTTATTTGTGTCACAAAACTCTCTATTTGACATCGCTCGCTTGCTTGCCTGGCACTGGAGGCTTCTAAACAAACAAACAACTACATGCCTCCTCGTAATAATTCCATTTCCACTTTTACACGAACACTTTTATAGGCGCTGAATCGTGCGACTGTGAAGCGAGAGCGAATGTGAAACATGCAAGAACTGAGGCGATCTGTGTGAGGTCCAAGCATTAATGAAGTTCATTAATTATGTGCTCGTTATTGCTGCAATGTTTCGTTTCACGTTACATTCACGTTTCTCTCTTCTTTCAGCTTTTCTACTCTCGCTTATGTATGTGCGTGTGTAAGTGTGCCTATGTATTTACTGGTAAAGCTTGCAAGTTGAAAGATAAAATGCTGAAATGTTGCTGACCACCTTCACCTTGTTCACGTAAACATACACTGAAGGTGCCTTGCTCTTTTTCATCCTCTAATTCTGTTTATGTCTAAATGTTTGAACTGCGTCGAGTCCAATTGAATCCCCCACATTGAAAAGCCCATACCAACAACAGCTCACGTCTGTATAATGGTAAATTCTGCTAAATTTAATACGAGTTCAACATTTCAGCGACATTACATTATATTGATACGCACGCCTGTCGCACATTTCTTTTTACGTTTCACATTGCTTTCATTGATCAACAGTGTCTTTGCTGACCATCAACAGCAGTGGCTGACATTGCTCGCGTTGACGCTTGTTGGATTTTTATTTCGATTCTAAGCAACAAAAACAACCACTTCATCTCTATAGCAGATTGCTCCTCGAGAGCAGATTTTTGTTCCTAGCATTGAAACACACACTTGCAATTGTTATTAATCGAGAAATGCTTTTGAGTGGGTCAGAGTCTGAAAATCTTTCAAGTCGACACAGTTGAAGTGCACACACAAAGAAACAAAGCAATACGAAATACACACAGACACAAATCATAATGCAGAGGAGCGAGAACGAGTCAAAATGAAAGGAATGGTAGAAGGAAAACATATCCTGTTAGTATGTATGTTTGTTTATTTTGGTAAACCTTATTTTCTCGCTCTCGCTTTCTCTTTCTGAAAGCAAGAGCTACGTCGGCGACAAGTTTCATATGTTTATGCAGTGCTTGATGTCGAGCGAGTGGTCAGTCAGTTGGCGCACAAAGAGAGCTTACAATAACACCATCACGCCAATGAGAGAGAGCAAACAAAACAGCAGGCTAATAATTGGTCTGCACGTTTCGCGGGTGGCGCCGCTGACACGCCAAGAGCTGCGAAAGCCTTAAAAGTTCAGAAGAATTAAGTCACCAAAGCACGAAAAGTGAGACATCAGCTATTGTTAGACATCATGCTGTGTAATGTTTGCAATTTGCCATTGTGGACCGTTGGCCTATAGCGACAATTAGCCGCACACATACACCCAGAGGGTTCTCCAAAGTTTGAAATGTTCATAAAGCTTTGTGCTTCGCGAGGCACTTTATAGGCAGCGATTGTTGCTGGCATAGAAATCTTTCACCCTGACCACCAACACACAACCGACACTTAAGAGCGACACTGTTCGATTGCGGAGAATTCAATTGAACAAAAGTTGAAGAACCAGTCGAAATTGACTGATTATAATGACAACACAACTAAACTCTAAAATTGTTTAGTGTTTCATGAGAACAATGTCTAATCTCTCATAATTAGGGTACCGCTCTAATATATCACTTGCACAAAAAGGAATATCAATTTGTGACCAGTTTTGTTGCAAAAATAATCTGCTAAATAATGATGTACATATCAACGACAAAGAATAACTGTTACCTTGAATGGGCCTTGTATGCCAGTTAGTTATTTGAATCGTATGAATCAATTCGATTTATTTCTATTATGATAAAACTCCTCGTAAGCTCATATCAGTTCAAATATGTTGCTTGTAAATATATCAACGTTAGCGTTGCTATTGCATGACGTACAGTGCCGAAATATAGCACCACCAAGTTCACTTACGATTTGGTCAAGTTTCCATTAAAAACTAACTAAGCTGAGCTGATCTGCAATTGGTTGTCGTAGAATCCATCTCTTTTAGTTCGATCCAATTTAACTCAACTCAAACTGCACTCCGTTTCAGTTTGAACTGACACTCGCATCGATTCTTGAGAGATAACATCATTGGGATTTCATTTTGCAGTATTTCAAGCAACAGCAGTGAACGGCGAACACGGCAAGCTTGACTCAACATTCGTTATATCTGCACAGCCAGCCAGTAAGCGACAACTCTTCAAGGAGCAAATGAGCGAATGAGCCAGCGTACTAGCTATTCGCTCTCATTCTATTAGCTACAAGACGCAAACTATTTGTGCTCTGCTAATGTATAACTTTGCCTCACGAAAGTGCAGTGCAAATTGTGAGCTCAAGGTAATCATTAATGTTGCAGTGTGCAAAATTCATTTTCGTCTTCATTGCAGACAGCCAAGCAGACATTGCACTCCGGTGTGTGAGTGAGCAACCTGTCGAGTGCTTGTGCGCTGTCGAGCTACAGCTACTGACTTGGGACACCACAAAAGCAATCGCTCGCTCGTGAGCAAAGAGAAAGAAGCAACACATGGAGGTTGTCTCTTTCGTTCTTTCTGCTTTGAGCTTTGAGTCGGCTAGCTTGTTGTTGGTTGGGCACATTTGAATGATGCAACCAAGCGAGGCAGGCGAGCGATGAGCACGAAAAGTGTCAAGATGAGAGCAAAATGAAAAGAGAAAAAGTTGTGTTGCCTTTTTTCATCTCCTAGCTCACTGTGAATGGTATTGCTGAAGTACGCACAGGTAGCTCTAACAACAACAACACCGGCTATATCGTGGAAATTTAACTAAAAATACTAAAATACTTTAAACTGTAAGCTTCATGTTAAACGTGGCCTGTCATTCATTCGCTCACTCACTTGTCTCATTCATTCATACAGTTGTTAGTTGGTGTTAGCAGGTGTAGTAAGCGAATGAACAAAGCGACGTAACGAGTGTAGCTGTGCGAGTGATGCTTAATCGACGACAATCGATTGGTCGCGAGCGTCAGAGTCGACACTAAACGTTCGTTTACTAATGACTCTATGATGGTGTAGGGCCCACGTCGTTTCTGTTGCTGGCGCCACTTGTCGGCCTATAAGCTGTTGTGTGAGCTGTGTAATAGTTGAGTACACATCAATGTGGCAAGCGCAAACTCACCTATTAGAGTGTATGGCTAGTCAAAGGGGTTAAGAACATGAAAATTAAACAGCACGCAAAGCCATCGAATGGTGGCTGACAAGATAGAAAGAGCATCTTCAGTCAGCGATAAGAGCTCGAATGTAATGCTGTATTGCTTGTCATTGCGTCTTTAGCTCCAGCTTTCACGCTAAAACTGTAGTTGGTACTTTTATTTAACTGGCGCTAGCCGCAAACAAACAAACAACAACGAAAAAAGAGCTAATAATTGACAGACGGACACTGAAGATGACGATGAATAAGTGAGCCACAAAAAAGAAACGAACGAGGCGTCAAGCGATCTTTCTCTTACTCGAATAGCAAGGACTTTTTTGTTTCTTCTTTTTCTATCTGTGCGCCTATAATCTCTCAAAGCAGATATTCAAGTTGTTAAAAAGAATATCCGCCATATCTTTACATCGTATGGTGAAATGTATATTCTGTGACGCTGCAGAAAGATGGCAATTTTTGTTGCTGCTGTTGTTCAGACAGTGACGTTGTCACTGAGCCAATTAACCTGAGGCTAATGCACAGGTCCACGTTAAAACTAAAGTTGAAGAGACCTTTGTTAGTAATTGAATTGAAAGAGAGAGAGAGAGAGAGAGAAATTTGCATGCTGCAGCAAATTTTTCGGCAGTCGGTCGCCTGATTGATGATCGGTGATTCACTTGAGTGCCGGAATGTCGCCGTTGCTTGCCCGTAATGTGAGATTGCATTGCAATGCACCGTAACGTCAGTGGACAACAGCAGCGACCACTTTGGCGCCAATGTGCGCGTGTGCGTGCGTCATTTTTCACTTCACTTGATGCTTATTTGGGATTATGATCAAGGATTGTAGCTGTGCGTAAGTGAATAGCTGTGAGATGTTCACAAAGCGAATCAATCATCGAGTTGGTAATAATGATAATGATGATGATGATGTTTGAGTGAGCATTCAAAGCTCTACCCTAAGCTGACTGAAGTTACGCTTGAACTAGCAATAAAAGTTCAAACTATAGCAGCATCGGCTATATCAGCAAGATCAAACGTCGTTGTTCGAACGCGTGGTGGTCACCAGGTGACACACAAACAGTAGCAACGACGCTTGACAGTAGCGACAACAACGACTACGACGCTAGTGTCACTCTAACACGATCGATCATTTGCATGCTCAGTGAAGTTGTCTTTCAAGTGCTGCCTGCACGTTGCGTGTTGCAGTTGGTTGGTTAATGTTTTTTGTTACTGTTTAACTCCTATAAAGCTCACCTGTCTGCTTGCTCTTAATGATTATTGTCAATTTCTGTTGTTAAGAAACAAAACTAGCAGCAGCAGAAAACTCTGCAACCTCTAAAAGTGGAGGAAATTCTGCTCTGAACTATATATTTTGCTACGAACTAAACTTACACGGGCGCCACCTGGTGATTGTTGCGCTTCAACTTAATGCAACGTGGTGCACAGATTCGCGAGTCCTATGACTCGCATATCTGTATAGGTAGCGCAATTATTATTGATTTAACATTGGTCGCTATTTACAAGGCCAATAACTTCATTCACTAAATAGTATTAAATCTCGAAATAAGACATAATGAGAAGCAAAGGGTTAAACTAGTCTATATAATATCTATCAAGCTGAAGGCGAAAAATGAGCAAGCAAGAATCTTTTACAACTTGAGCTCGCTAATCAAGTTTCTTCTTAGAAAACAAACACCTCAAGTTTATCAGTTTGCTTATATTGTCAAATTAATGCCAAACGTTGTAATGAGAGAGTGAATAATAAACTGTATGTTATTGAGAACATCAGCAAAAAAATAACAACAACAGTAACGTCAGTTCAATGTTTAAGCAACAACAGCGACGACGACGACGACGACGTGACGCAACTTGTACTACGCACACATTTTAGTGCTTCCACTATCAAACGCTTACCACGACACAAGGTGTCGCTTTAATCAACTAATCAGCGTTTTTATAGATTGATAACGTGATTGAATAAATAGTGATAAAACTTGTAACTTCAGGCTCAGATAGCTTATAGCTACAGCAACTCAGATGCAGCTCATACAAAGTGTGACATTGTGCATTTTACACGGTAATTGTTGTCGAGTTTGTTCGTGTTGATTTCAATTCTGAAGGAACGATGTTATTGTTCTCAGCAGCAGGTAGAATCCAATGCTCTGAAATCTATTAGTGCAATATTATTTATATATATATGCAATACATTTATATATAATAAATTGCGCTGTGGCTACAGCTGCTGCAAATGGTAAGTTTGCGAAAAAATGCATTTTTTTCTATGAATTCAACGTTGTTTCGCGCTCATGCGACGTGAATATTTCAGATTAAGATGATTCTAAATTATAAGTTTATAGTCTTACGTGCGCAAAAGCATGGACTATTAGCGAAATATTTGTTCAATGATTTTCGAAAACATAAAAAACATTAAAAATGATGAGCGAGAGAGAAAGAAAGCCGGACCAAACATTAAAGAGGCAATCGATTAATCACGCAATCTGATCTCTCGCAAGCAAGTAAGACGGCTATCAAGCATTTAGTACAGACTGCTTTCGTATTGAAAGGAAAATTAAAGAGCTCATTGAAATGTTTCTGTTGTGAATAATTTGGGACATTGAATGGCATGACGATTGACACCAGGAACTGTTTTCTAAGTTAGCCCTTTGACTCAGCTCTTAGTTAGGCTGTGTCGAATTTTGTTTGGCCTCTCAAATTGAACGAGCAATTCGGAACGAAATGAGCGCAATGCGTTTGTTGATAGCCGGCGCCGAATCATTTTGTTTGATTTTGTTGTAGAAGAAAGAAATAAAGACGACGACGACGACGACCAATTGCCGAGAGATGAGAGATCATAATAATCAGCCCTAAGCTAACAGGCTTGCTGCAATTTGAATCTAAGTTTGATATTGAGATTGAGAAGCATCATATTCGCATCAATAACTCGCTCGGGCGTCCATAAAGTTATATTTGCTTTCTTAGCATGAGTGTGACACGAGAAACCGACAACTTGTCACTATTGACTATCCTAGCCCTCAGTCGCATGTAAGCCTTCACTTGTTTGCCCGCTACGAACGATGATACTTGCTCACAATTGCAGTTAACATTGGCTGTAAGCAAGAGTTGCAAGTTAGAGTTTCTCTTGCTAGTGAGCTTGTGAAGCTATTTATGGGCTTGGTATGCGAACAAACAAACAAGCAAGCAAGCAGACGAGCGAGCATTGAATGATGTGAATGGAGAGAAGTAGAAGAGAAAAAAACACTACACACAACCGACTCAAGCTCAAGCAACAAACACAAACAGTGTACCTGCGTATTAACAGCAACAAGTGCGGCCGAAGAGAGAAGGAGGGAGAGAGGGAAAAAAATTGGAAACAAAGTCCATTGCGTGCACTTGCTGTTGTGTATGTGCGTTCAATTGCATTGCGTTCTCAGAGAGATTAAAATCAATTAAGAACTAAACGATCGACACTTTAATGGCCGCTAGGGGTCGCTGTCATCAGTTAAGAAATTCTCTCTCTCTCTCTCTCTAAGAAATAATATGTTTTTTGCTCGCTAGCAAGCTTGACGACAAACGTGACGTCGCGACGCGTAGCCTACGTGGTGTCATGCTTGACGCTGGCGCTCGAGAGCTTACTCGTCAAAGGGTTGTTGTGTGGCGCTGCTCGCCATAAACTCGCCATAGTAAACAAACGAGCTCTCTCGGTCTTCTTCAAGAGAGTTTATTCTCTCTTACTCTTTTATATAGTGCTCATTCACGATAGCATACGCAACAGGTGCAACAACTGACAACACCACAACTACAACAATAATGATTGTGGTGCCGAAATCGTTATCTCAATCAGCGATTGAAATCATCGATGGCCGCGATCGATGCGGTCGTTCGAACTCTCAAGACTCTCTGACTCTTCAATCGTTGACTCATCTCATGGCTCTCAACGCTAAGCCAAGCAATATTTACTAGCTGTAAGCTACGAGTTAACCTGACTGTTACTGCTGAGAAGCACTTGTTTCGAGAAATAACTCGAGATAGAGATGAACGAAATCGTTTTCGAAAGCATTCGGAGATAAAAACGATGTGCGCCCTTTTTTCAGAGTCGTCGATTGTTTGAAAAAGGTTACTGTGTAGCTCGTTGATTTGTTTAACCAAATTTTTGTGTCTGTTTGATGCCGGACAATAGCCACAACACCATTTTACTCGACACATGCTGAGCATCATCAACGATATAACTAGTACGATACGTTCCGTTGCTCTTGTTGCATTCCCTCTTGTTAACAATCATTGATGGTTTGAGCTATCATACATAGATGGCGCCATTTGGTTCATTAGTTAAATAGTGAGTTGCTATCTAAGCTATCTAATGTGTAAAAAGAAAGGATTGTTTGTTTGTGATTAAACAAAAGAGATATTTGAGCAAATCAAACAAACAAATAAAACAAGACAAAACAAACTTTGCTTGCGTTCGCTCATATGCTCATTTTTCTGGCATTTGCTTATGCGGTACCAAATCAGTATCATTTCGTACAGCTACATTCGTTCCAAACGCTGCGCCACT
>JAIFTH010000246.1:0-40759 GCA_019968535.1 Fragariocoptes setiger
CACACACACACACACACACACACACACACACACACACACACACACACACACGCATGCACTCACAAAAGCAGAGAAGGCACGCACATATTCGAACACACATTGGTCAACAAACTGTTGGCGACCAATGTGGCTGACAAACAGGTAGCTTCGTAGTTTCAGATTAAACAGCCAACAACGAACGAGCTAGCTAGCCAACGTCGGACGTCGTCATGGTTAGCCTGATAGATAGCTCAATATTTGTATAGGTTTAGTGTGTGCGACACATAGTAGTGCCATTGCTGGTGAACGAATAGGCAGTAGCCATTTCGTTCGCCAGTTCGCCAGTTGGCAGACAGCCCATGAGATCATTTGTTGCTGTAGCTGCCTACAAACGTTGTTAGTCTGGCTTGGCTTGACTCGACTCGACGATAACCTGTGGATTTGAGAGGCAACCTTCCTATTGCTAGCTTCACACCATACCGGTGAGTCAGTCAGTTCAATTCTAATATCTGTAAAGGCCATCGAAGCAGTAAACTGAAATGATCTAAAAGCAAAACTGCTGTCTGTTTGTCGGCTCCTGACCATTGTGAAGTGATTCGATGCAAGCTTAGCGTTGGTCAAGTTTTGTGCCGAGGCTTTTGTGAAAAACACTTCTCGTGTTTCTGTTACATTTCACAATCAGCTGTCTTTGATATCTGTTATTTGTTTGTGCCGAGGAATTGATGCTTAGTTCAAGATTCATGGTAGAGCAAAGAAGGCTAAACAAACAGCAGCATGAATTTTTTGTCCATCAATAGCAACTCCAATGTCCAACAAATGTTAATACTGCTGTTGGACATCTGAATCTTGTTAGAAGCACACCTGTCACTCTACGAGGAACGAACGTCAACGAAAAGGCCAATCGAACGAGAGTTCGACAAATCGCCACACAAGTAGTGACTTCTCACATTCTCTTGTGACAGCAAGTGCCGACGAAAATGCTCATCAACGTTTAGTCCGAGAATTTATTCTCCTCATCAGTCTTTCACTAAGTAGTTGGGAGAAAGTTATTCACATGTCAATGAGAACTTGCATTAACGAACGTGCATAGAAAACTCGATAACTTTGGCGTCGCTTGTTAATATGCGACGATCCGTTTGTCTGTATATGTGTGGTCGGCATCGGGATAAGAAAATCAGAGAATCAATAGGACTGTCATTAATGAATTAGAATTCGGCACAAAATGTCACCAAGTGTGCTTCTTAGTAGGCGTTCACTTTCTTGCACTCGATGGGTGAGTTTTTTTTGTTGGCCTTTCCGCTAATAAATGTATTCCTATGCTAGTGTATGAAGTAGACGAACAAAAACTTAGCGTGGATGAATGAAGAGTGCTCTTCCTTGAATATTCAACTAGTTGGCTTGTGCAACTTGTTAGTCTGCTTTGGTGCTAGTAGCCAACTGGCCGGGCAAGCAGTTATTTTTAGTTCCAGTTAGTTAGACGGCCAGCATTTCACATTTTACCTCCTCCACTTTCTTCACATTAGTCAGTTTACTTTCTTCACTCTCATGACTTGCACTTATGCCCGAGATGTCAGATTCTAAACAAATTTCAAACGAGTCGGTGCTTATTTTGTGTGATGCAATATGCACAGATATATGACAAGTGCTTCCTTCCTAGCATCAAACTTTTCAGTCACAGCCAACTAGAGTTAAAGTTACGAGCAATAGTTGGCTTGCGAGAGAAGAAAAAGAAGAAAATATGCTCATATATACATGAATTGGCACTTAGTCGTATTTGTGGTGTGTCCACAACTACGACAGTGTTCTCAATGTTGATACAACGACCGTACGTTGGAGCGGACATCAACTTGTTGGGTTGTATTTTAAGAAGATTGGCAGGCTAAACTTGAAGAAAGTTGCGCTCGGGGCGCTCAATGTGTCAAAATCGCAGCCCGGCTTGCCAGAGCGTCAGATTGCCTTGTCATGAATGTGGCCGGTGATTTTTCCAATGTTGAATAGCAAACAGACGAATAGGTGACAGAATGACTGTGCACACAAGCCAAAGCTAGCTCAAAGAAGCAAATAAATGACTGACACTTTCTGATTGGACAAGCAATGAGCAGTCAAGTGGTGCACCAATCACCAGAATGGCAGCTAATCTAGATCTAGAGAAAACTACGTATTTTGGACTCACTACGTAAAAAAAGTTTGTGAAGGCAAACTGATAGCTTTCTTTATTTCTTTCTAATACCCGATGGCAATACGTGCGACTTATACGGCAGCTGCAAACATGTTCAGCGAAGCGAGCATTCTCAACACAAACATCGAATAGAGAAAGTCTGAAAACTCTAGATTCGGATCACATTGGTCCGTTTGAACATGATTCAATCATTTGATATTGGAATGAAATGCAACTTACAACAACTTGAAATCGAATAAGTTCGTTATCGATGGTCACCTTCGATTGGTAAGCTAACCTAGACCGAAACAGCAGCGACAACAACAATCTCTGTTGATTCCTAGTAACTTTACTTATTCGCTCAAATAGAAACAAACATTGATAAGTTCCAGCTCGAGCTCGATTGCCCGACATGGTAGAAGTCAAGACAGTTCGTGAGTCAAGTGCTGTAAACAACATTGCAACTGCCTGGATGATTCACTTTATTTATCTCGCTTCTTAGGTCGGCTCAATGTCGATAGTAACGGCAGAAACGAGTAAAATAAATAAAAAAATCTGTTGAACAACAACAAAGTTTCAACATCGACATTGAGACGGCCAAATTGACAATGCTCTCTTTCTCTCTCCCTAAAAACTCAAGCACGCACACAGATTTGTCGATAAATGATTTGGCTAGATCAGACGGACCGCTCGACATCAGAGCTGTGAGCAGTCAATGTCGAATCTCGAATGTTAAATGTTAGACTTGTACGAGTAAACAACGACAGTCGTGAAACTATCGAGTGTCATAGTAACAACAACAGCAGCAACAACAATGTGAATGTCAGGATGACTTAAACAGTGTTCAATCAATAAACCTTGTTGCTCCTTGTTTATTGGCTGCACAACTTGATTGAATCCGAATAAAACAGTTGCGAGTTGTCATTGATTTTACTGCGATTCCAACAGACACATATCATTGTTGCGTTCTTGACTCTAGATGCAAGCACAAATACACCATCACAATTCAAATGATTTGTGCAATGATTTTGCAGAAACCTGGCAAAACTCAATCAATGAACTTTATTGTTTATCCAAGTTTCATCGTATATCCGAAGTTTGTCATTTAAAGTTTCATTTATGTTTAACGAGACTAACTTCGTGGATGTAGGTGAAATCAATAAAATCAAGTTGGATGTCACTGAGGTCATTATAAACTCATTGTCGTTGTGACTAATCAAGTATGTCACACATGACTGTACGGTCGTCTCTTTAGTGAACAAAAGCAGCTGTTCTCGTGAAAGAATACTGTATATTTCAACCTTGACTTCACTTGCTACAGCATGACATCATTATAATTGGCACAATATGTATAATCAATGGAAAACAAACGTAAACAATCACGTTGGGCGTGGTGTTTAGCAGAATTTGTTGAATGGCGGAAGCTGAAAATATTAGAGCTAAAACTTCAATGAATAATGCGCAAACAATCACATGGACGCTTGTAAGCTTCGCCACAACCCAACGTGTTTGCCAATGATAATGCTACTGTTTGTATTAAGCTACTACAAAATTCACGATTACTGCTTACTAAACATAAATTATTTATTTGACTTTTAAAACATTCAATATTTCACAATGAGGCAATGATGAAATGAAAAGAACATACAGACGAGTGTGCACAACAGTGTCGTCACGACACTGCCATGTGCATCCAACATTAGTGTGCATTGTCTAACATCAGTGTGGTGCAACCGCACTGTGGTACGCCACGCTGATAATGGTTATTGTGTTCTTTAACATTACAATAAGTACAAATGCACCGCAATCTTACCACCCGATAAACGACGACGACAACGAACATATGCTTTGACTTTAAGAGGGCGTTGGCTGATGAATTGTAGATGAAGCACAGAAAATTTTCTATCGCCGTATTTCTTACTTTCTTTCATGTTTAAATCAGCTCTCAGATGCTCATGACACGCACTCAATTGTCGAAATAATAATTTCACAGCTTACCATTATTTGCGAAGAGTATCGTTTAGAAATTATCGTCTTCTGTAAATCATATTGAGAACAAATAGAAACAATGACTGACACGAAAGTTGTAATAGTGACTGGATCAAGCTCTGGCATTGGTGAGGCTACAGCCTATTTGTTTGCCAACGAGGGATATCATGTTGTCGTGACCGGCAGCAACGCAGACAAAGTTAATCGTGTTATGGACACTATCAAACAAAAGTATCCAGACAAACCCGAGGTAAAATGTTCAATAACATCAGTTCTCTCTATAAATAGCCTCTTTATGAATCTGGCAATAACTAATCGATTTACCTCAACAACTTCTAAATATCAACTTGGGAATAAAGGCTCTAGGTATTGTGTGTGATCTCAGTGAACCCGATAACGTTGAATCAATCTTGAAGCAGACGATCGACAAATTCGGTCGTCTCGATGTGCTCGTCAACAATGCTGGTAAAATTGCAATCACTACAGGCAGTGATCCCAACAGCTATGAGGCCTATCGGAATGTTATGGCAGTTAATTTAGACTCAACTGTCAGATTGAGCTTGTTGGCTGCGCCACATTTGAAAAGTACCAAGGGCAATATCGTAAACGTAGCCAGGTAAGTTAGCAACAATTAATTGATCACATACTACAAAGAATGTTTCATCTAGCCAACTAGCTCGACAATATTCTTTCATCATTGTAATCGAGGAATATTGAACCTAATATAACCCCTGCCAACATCAAACGAACATCCCACTTTTCATTGCAAATAATCAATCGCTACCAATAATTTAGCGTCGCCGCAACCAAACCTTCTAATAAATCTTACGCGTATTGTGCCAGTAAGGCCGCTATGACATTATTCGGTAAATGTTTGGCAATTGATTTGGCGCCTGAAGTACGCGTGAACAATGTACTCCCTGGACCTGTTGTAACTGACATTGCCAAAGTTTTAGGTGCCCCGCCTGCCGCTCTGGAGGCGGCTGGAAAAACATTGTGCATGACAGAACGAGCCGGACAACCGCACGAAGTTGCCGACGCCATTTATTATCTCGCATCCGACAAAGCGGCCTTCATTACGGGTTCTGATTTAGTCATTGACGGAGGTTATGTAATTAAGCCGACTGGTTTAGCGCGAACTGTTTCCCAGATGCAACAACATCAGCAACAGCATCCTCAATGAGTTTTGAGTATCATCAGTTGTAATTTTTTTCGTATCAGTCGCAACTCACAAGCCGTGAATGATAAGGAAAGATTATTCTTGCTTTATTTTGTTTTTATCATCTTTCGAAGACTAATCGAACGCCAATTAGGCTTCATTGGGTTATTAGGTGATGGGTTAATGTTACTGTTTTTTATCCATTCCAAAGCATCTGATGCATTCCATTTCTGGAAGCTCATAGCACAACAACAGTTTAGTTCATCTATCGATAAACAAACTTTTGCTTGTAAAGAATAAAATGTTTTATTCATCATTGCTTCATTCAATTCGGCACAAATGTCGTCTATGCGTGTGTACGTTTTAGGTTTGTGTCTCGTGACTTAACGACCATCAATTCCGCTGCAGACAATGCAATCGCCGTTGTCTGTTCTCGTTGTGTTGAGCGTTGATTGAGCCTCGAAATCATTTGTGATAGCTGAAATATCTCAAATCTAAGCCGCTACATTTGAGTGAAATGGAAACCTACAAGTCAGATATTGTGACACTGGCAGCGACTGCAATGGGTCTGTTTGTGCTCATGGCACTGGTGAACGGTCTCGGCTATTGGTTGATGCGAAAAAAACAGTCAGAAGATACGGCTAGAAAATATTCGGCTGTTCCACAAGTCGACAAAGCGCCTCTATAAGCTTTAAGCAATACGAAGATGAAAGATTGAATAAATTTAAAGTTTACAAGTGCGTTTTCATGAAGCTCGCAATTTATTCGCAAATGTCACCCTCCATCGATTGAGGTCTTGATTTAGATCGCTCAAGAATCTTGTCGTAAGGCGACGTGCGTGCCAATATCCGCGGATAAGCGTACGTCTTGCGTTGTGGTGTCTGTCCTGTTTGCTCTTCTTTCTTGATTTCATAGGTAACAAAACGTTCGAAACTATTTCGTCGCGATCCAATCTCACGCCGCTGAGAGGTCTCCATTGTGGCGCTCAACGATTCTATCTTGTCCGCATGATGACTGATAACATCCAAAACATCACTCATGTTCGATTGAACCGTATCAACCATTTTCATTGCAAGAGTCAAGTTTTTGTTGATCTCTTTCATCGCTTCCATGTTTGAATTAACCATTTGGCTGATTTTCTCTACCACTTGGCGAGACTCCACCTTGAACTCGTTTGATATGACCTCTGAGAATGATTCGAGCTTTGACATTGCATCGCGAACTTTCTCATGATAAGTACCAATTTTGGTCTGATTTTCACGCTCCACACTCTTAATTCTATCAACTTTACCGTGTAATAGATTTATATCCGATGTGGCCTGCTGGGCTACCTCAATCAGTTCGACCGCTTGAGAGGCCAATTTCTCTTCTGTTTGCTTGTGTGCATCGACGAGAATCTTTTGCTTCTCGCACTCTTCTTTAGCTTCGTGAAGTATGTTTTCCGTAGTCGCCAGCGTTTTGCATTTCTCTTTGAGGTTCTCCTCGATTTGCTTCAAGTTGGCTTCGGTCTCTTTGAGCTTGTTCGATGTGGCTTCGAACAGCTCACTGATCTTCTTAGCTTCCTCTTGCACTGCCAGAAGACGCTCTTCTTTCTCTTGAATTGTTGTACTTTGAGCGCATAATTCCTTGTAATTTTCGACATCAAGATAGACACCATTCTTCTCACGACTGGCCTGGAGATCACGCCTCAGTCGTTCAATCTCTTGAGTGTATTCACGCAACAATGCCTTTTTAGTCAAGCGCTGATTCATCTCAGGTTTGTTTGTGATTTTCTTGGCTCTTGATGCATATTCTAATGTGCTGAGTGTGTCTTCGGCATCTGCTACAGCCGGTGATACTGTGGCTATGATCGAAGTCTTTGTTTTACCACCGAGAGAATCTTGCAACAGTCGAGTTAATTTAGACTCCCGATATGGCACGTGTGGACGTTTTTCCACGAGAGCCGTAATAACACGGCCCAATGTCAATAAAGATTGATTGATGTTACCTGCTTCACGAGCTCTCTTGTCTTGAGCTCCCGATCGGCCGATGTTTTCACTACCGGCCAAATCGACAAGATTGAGCTTTCCTATCTTTAGCAACTCTTCTCCATCCATAGAGGCCTCTTTTATATGTAGAGTGACACTAAAAATAGTATGAGACCTTGACGAGCAAGCATTGAGAAGCGTAGCTGCAGTTTGTCGCTTCGAAGATCCTCGTCTGAGTATATCGTAGATTTCTGATTTTGATCTGACTATGATTTCTTCAAGACCACCAATAATGACAGATCCTTTCTTTTGAGAGTCATCGTAGATTTTCAATTTTGTTGTATCCTCCAATCCACTCAACAGGTCGTACGTGTCTTCATTGTAGAGCTCCAAGAAAGAGACGCGAACTGTAAACTCATTGTCTTGAGCCGAAAGAGTTTCAAACAATTGACTCAATGCTCGAGGTATAATTCCGCACGTTGGATCGTCTTCCCAGCTTAGATCAGAGTTGGAACGTTCCCCCTCCATAGTGTAGGTCTTGCCTGTGCCAGTTTGCCCGTACGCAAACACGGTGCAGTTGAATCCAAGTAGCACCTGATCGATAAGAGGCCATACTACAGCCTTATAAACATCAACTTGGAGTGAATCCGGGCCAAACACTCTGTCGAAGTAAAAACTTTTCGGATCATGCGAATTCTTCTCATGAACTCGAATCTCTTTTCGCTCGGGCAACACGTCTACAACGCATCGCTTTTCGTGCGGATTCTGGGGCCGACATCGGACAAAAACTTGTATATTTTGGTTTCCAGCCGGAACCTGTTGGCTTGCGGTGCCATTTGAATTGCCGATGGTGACAGCCATAGTTGTCGCGGAATAAATTATTTCAACAATAGTGATATCTAATTATAAATATGATAAAAGGTCGTAAAGTAACGATGTTCTAATAATTGACTTCCGATATTCATATCGTGTGCACGCGTTAAACGCTTACAATCACCCATGGGATTCCATCAATTGCCGACGGCAATTTGCCGTAGAATAAACGGTCGCTGAGCGACCGTCGCTCAAGAGGTCCCGCTCAAATTGGCTACGGTTTCATTTTGCGCGCTCTTTTCAAAGATTGCGCATGCGCGAAATTTGAATCCGCGGTTGTTTGCGATGAACGGGTCGTGATCCGCAATATCAAACAAATGTTATAACAGCTGCTATATCAGTTCGAACATTTAGAGTATTCTCGAGATGAGCCATATTCTTTACCCCTTATGTTTGAATGATCTTACACCGAAATAAGTCGATGTAAAAATTCGGAAATAGACAATATTACCGGTGGGTTCACACTTCAAGGGGTGCGAGACTGCAGATAATTCTGGCTCTCCCCACGCGCCAATCGTCGGAATAAAAATTTGAAATTCAAACAAAATTCCGAACTCGAACAAATATTCATAAATCACAACAATAATTTTCTTCAATCATGCTGACACGTGCAAGATCAAAATCAGTCAAAACCGATGAGCCACCCGTTGTTGCGGCGTCAAATAGCACGACCAAGGAAGTACCGGTTGTTAAACCTTCGACGAGCTCTGCAAAGGATACACCAGCTGTACAACCCGCAAGTAGTCCTACGAAAGATACACCAGGTATACCAAAAAAGACGATCACACCTTCATCATCGCCACCATCGCAGCAAACGAAGCGTCGATATGGTAAGCCACAAGCATCACAGGGTAATCAACAGCTTGTTGCCGGATTACAGTCAACGTTATCATCGAACGACAAAAAGATTGCCCAACGTGTTGGTGTTCGTTTAAGAACATTACTCAAGCTTCCTAAAGCTCACCGATGGGTTTGCTATGAGTGGTTCTACGCCAACATCGATCGGTCCTTGTTCATGGGCGAGAATGATTTCTGTGCCTGTTTGAGAGAAACATTTCCACAATTGAAAGCTCGCAAGTTGACCAGAGTAGAGTGGTGCAAGATTCGGCGGCTCATGGGAAAACCGCGTAGATGTTCACCCGCTTTTTTTGCTGAAGAGCGAGCATCTCTCCATAGCAAACGTCAGAAAGTCAGGCAATTGCAGCAGCAGAAAGTTGTTGACATCAGCCATTATCGCGACTTACCTGACGAAATTCCGCTCAGTTTGGTCATTGATACAAAGGTTACTGCGTTGTTGCACAAGCCACATGATGGACTATTTACTGGAACAATCGATGCGGTTGATACCGCCAATCATGGGTATCGGGTCACATTTGATCGGCCTGGTATTGGAACGCACTTAGTGCCGGACTACGAAGTGCTTAGCAACGATCCACCTGAGTTCTTGCCATTAACATCATTTCAGACTAAAGTCAGACCACGATTGTCATTGTTTGCAGCGCCCAAATCTCTCGAAGAGGGTATGGTGGGCTCGTTCCCGACAAAAGCTCTGACACTCATGGTAAAGTTACACAAAATATTGGCCTGCAAGAGACGGAAAATCTATGACCTTCGTTCTATGAACACCGAAGTTGAACGTTTACGAAGTATCGGTGATCCCGTACCAATGGAATTAAAACGTCATTATGCAGGCATTGTGCTAGAATTGGAAGCGCTCAATGATGCTTTAGATGAGCAACTTAAAATAGTGCAGGATTATTATTCTGACCTAGCGCCCAAAATTGGAGCCGGTGTTTATACTTCATTACAGCCACAAACTATCAAGCGCAGGTGCGCAACAGAAGCACGAGATATTGTTGAGCAACAATTGACCGGCTATAACATTACCAATGAGAAAACTATAGAGTTGATATCGAGAATTTTATCGCTTATGGTACATTTGAGGGCTTTCTCAGAGTCAGAAGTAACTTCAATTGAGTTTAAATCATTGCTTGAGGCCTTGCGCGATGTCAAAGACCACGTTGCTCCTGCCAACATATCGACATTTGAGGACAACATTGAGGTTCATATCAAGCATATGATAATGGGATTTTCAGGACTGAGCACACATTGATCTTAAATGATAGAAAAAATACGACGAGATATTACGCCAAAAATAAAAAATATGCGGCGCGATCAATCACTAAAGATGCCAACAATTAACGAAATATGGAGTTGAACAAATTTTTTGAATGGATGAAATGTTTGTTGTCTCTCATTACAAAGATAATAGCGTTTTTTCCCTTTAACTGACTGTTCTAGATTGAGTACCTCATTATTGAATCTGCTCGACACTCTAATTAGTAATTAAACATAGCACAAACAATCGCACCTGTATAAGCGTTTGATTGTGTTACCGGGCACCTAAGTCTCGATAATTGATTGTTTTGCCGAGCGCTGTGAAGGAGCACTCAAAAACCAGAAAATCTCAAGACCAGCCACAAATAATGCACAGGTATATTTTTAGATTTTTAGTTGCATTCATTGTTATTATTTTGAATTTCACACTTTGCTCAACATTTTCATTGCATTGAAGGGCAATGTGTCTAGAATCCGGCAGTCAATTTGTAGAATAGATCCTCGTTAAGGCTTTGATTGTTATCTTTGGAGCGCAACGCCAAGAACGTGTATCCGCCTATGAATTCATGTGGTATTTTACAATCGGCACTCAACACTGAGAAAGCCACATTTTCTTGCTCAAATTGGACGAGCATCTGTCTGATTTCCCAGTTAACATTCCACGCTTTCATTGATGTATAACGCCACGTCCTGATGTGTTCGCCAGTGTTCGGGTCGATACGTATGAGTCTATTCATGGCCAGGCCCAAAATTTCGTCACGTTTCGAGCCCATAAATCTTGCCACAAACAAGTGTATACCATAATTGGGCAATGCATTCCAAGCTCGGATATAATTGAGCTTACATTCGGTAGCCGATAAGCCACGTACGTTCGAATGTGCGTCCAATATGCGTTGGCTCATTGAACGGCCAGGCCTGAGACGGCGAGCGTGCCGAGGGGCCACGTAATCTTCGGCATTGATATCGTGACTTGGAGATGTTGGCGAGCTGGTTGTAGTGTAACCGGCTGTTGTTGTAGTGTATGGTGCGTCTGTAAATACTGACTGATGTTGCGATTGTTGTGAGCTCAGATATGCGTTAGTATCAATAGTGTTATTGTTGTTGTTATTATTATTGTTAGGATTTTGGATGCTCAAATAGTCCAACGTCGATCGTACTTCATCGTCGTACGCTGCATCGGCAATTGAGCGTCCCTTGGAAGCCAAATTGAACGCTGCCAACCAACGAGCGTACTGACTTTCGGAATCAAAGCGAATCAAATACTCGACCATGCCGTCCGGCCCTGGGGTCGCCAATTTGACGCCATATTTCGATTGGCCAATGCTAATTGCGAGCACAGGTGTCACTTCGCAACCCAATATGTCGATGACGAATGCTGGCTCGTCGATGGTGCGATCTTCTCGCGTTTTGTACGCCGACAGTTGTGTGCCGCTGAACACGAAGAACAATCGTTTGAAACTTTTCAACGTGAATCGACGCGGCGCCTTCATAAAGCGCAAATAGTCGCTCAACTCTTCCGTTCCGACTGGTCCAATATTGGGGTGTACATGTCCGAAAGTTCCTCCGCCGGTACCGCCTCCTACTCTGTCCGACACGATACCGCCTTGCTGAACCTGATTGCCCGATGATTGTGACAAGATGGGCGATGCTGAACGATACGCACTCGTTTGATGATACGTAGACTTGGTGTTGAACATATTGGCGCCTTCCAATTGCAATTGTAGCTCAGTGAGTGCAGCATCAATGTCGTCGTCGTTACGTTCCGTTTCAGTTTGTGCTGCCAATGGATTGTTGGCTTGCTGTTGTATTTGTAACTGTAGCGCCCCAAACATGACAGCCTCGTCTTCGCTGCAGTCGATCTCTTCGGTCAACAGAGACCATTTGGCTTGGTCGTAGATTTGATTGATGCGTACACTGTCAAGTTTTGGGTTCAGATCGTAAAATGATAAATATTTAAATCTCAACAATAGTGTGTCGTAGTCTTTGACGTTCTGTTCGTACAACGACAGCGACGAATCAAGCCAGCCGGCATTCATGCGCGCCTTCTCCACCAACGATCGCGGATGCAACAGTGCTTGGCGTGCCTCGTACGACGGGGCCGGCGGGCTGGTGGCTAGATTGGTGTGAGGCCCCAGCGGTGAACCGAGCACGTTAGCGTTCGAGGTGGCGGTGAAGCCACGATACGAGGCGTTGCGCGATAACGTCGACGTAATGTCGGGCGATCGACTACGCGTGTCAATGGTACCGCTGGCCGGCACAAAGTGTACACCTGTTATGGCACGTGAACCGTCCGCTTGCGCCTTGGCCGAGGGTAAATTGAGTGTACCCGAGGTGGTGGAGTCGTAGCCACGCTGTCTGGCAGTCACATTGATTGTTTGAAAATTACGCTTCAAGTGTTCGTGTGACAACGGACGACAGAAGGACATTTCTTCGGGATATCTAATACCGAGCTCTTTGCACAATTGCACGACGGCAGTGAAACATTGGACCGAAAAGTTGACATACACGTCGACGTAACGCAAATCGGGCATTTGTAAGCGCAACGGTTTGTGCATGGGCGTGAAGTTCAGATAAGCGTCAGCTTGTACGCCGTACTGATTTAGCGTGGCACGTGTTCGAGACAGCCAGGTGTTCTTTTTGGGCCACCACAACGCATGATCGGACCAATCCATTGTGACATCCAACTCTTCAACCAGTCGCAACATAATGCCTCCAATGTGCATGTCACCTTTGACACGCAACGTCCGTTCTACTTGTAAATCTGTGACGTAAATTCGCAAATCCCACGACGGCTCTGGCATCAAATAACCGGTGGTATCGGACGCCAGCACCAATCCACCAGTCACTGCCATCTTGCTTTGATTGCTTTTTGATTGTTGTCTTGCTGGATTTCTCTATATTATATTTGTTTTGATGTCTTGCTGTTTGTTGCACAACTTCTTTTCTCAATTGGTCTTAAATTACATTAATCATCGATGATAACAACAAAAACAATGTTATTATCAACAAGATGATGATATTATTTGGTTATTGACTTGTTGCTATTATCTTGTACTGTATTTTCATGCTATTCCATGATGTAACGTGGTGGACCCGGACAGGTGTGAGAGGGGCTTGCAATCTATTGAGCTATAGCTGTTAAAGACCCCGAATGCCGAAATTAGGTTACGGGCCTCTGAACGGAGTGATAGAGCTTAGCGTCAGCGTCACTCTAGCTGCTGTTGGTTGAGTCGATTGTAGTGGCTTGGATTCGCACCAGCAGCATTGTCGCTGTCGTCGTTAATGCTGTTGTCTTTGGTGCTTGGCTTGTTTCGTTGTTACCACCATTCGTTCTCTAGTTATTATTATTAATCTTTGCTCAAGCTGCTGTTCCTCTCGCTAGCTTCTTGCGCATGTAAAAGCCGGACCAACAGCAGCAACAGCCAACATCAACATTTGTTTTAGCATAAGCAGCAGTTAGCCAATAACAACAACATCAAACATCAACAAACGAATGAAACCTGCAAACGTGCTTTTCGGGCGTCAGCGGCAACAGCAGCAGATGCGCAGCAGCCTGCTCACCCACGCATCTTTCAAGTCAATAACACGCTGCTCAATGCTCAACGCAGACTGTCCCCGTTGATTGCTTGCTAGACTGATGAATACTTTTCTGTCCAATGGTTGATTGCAAAGTCCAACTTACTTGCACACACTTCACAACTTAATGCACAAACATAAAGCTCGACTTAGCATAAACTTAACGTTGAAGTTGAAGTCAAGTTGAGCCAAAGCCAAATCAAACGCCACGAGCTGGAACAGCTCACGCTGACAAACAACTTACAGCACACAGCGCGACTATCGAACACACAGACATACGTACGCCATAAAAGGCCAGATGCACACGCTGTCTCCGCCTTATGGCCGAGTCGAGTCGATTCGACTCAATCTGTCAGAGAACGCTTACAGTTTTGTGAGCTTCGTTGCGACGAACACTCATACTAGCTTCAGTCAACACCAGCGTTGAGCTATACACGCTGCACGATACAATATTAAGCTATAGTACGTGGTTCTAGTGCATTTCGCTTGCCTGCAATCAATTGCAATTTGCTTCGAGCGAGTGGTTCAGCAAGCGTTAATATTCTTATTTATTTATTATTTACTTGTTGCGTTGAACGAAATAGATTGGTGAGAACTAATATTGCCATGCGAGCATTTGTGCTCCACAAATTCAACCCACAACATAATCATCGGTGTGGCTTGATTGTGTGTGTTTTCTTGCAGGCATCAACTAATTCCGCATTATAACGCGCCGTATTGTACTGTATCATGGCATTGAGGTGGATAAGCATCAATAACGAGCACCTTGCTGACATCCGTCTTTTGATCCATGGAACAATTAATAGATTTACAAGAACCTGAACACCTGCATTTTGACGCCTGCTATTCAGTTGACTTTCATGCTCGCTTGCAATGCAATCCAAAAAACCTTATTTGGTTCACCTCGATTGCAAGAATGCGTGGGCGATCAGCGGGCTGCTTGTGACTCGACACAATCACTAGGTTGCAGTAATTTTAGAATCTAAGCATAGTATGATTCGAATGGCATCATAATTCTGCTAGGAAAACATTGTGATGAAATTTCAAACAATTAGATCAATGTATTATGCTAGTCGTCAACAGTTTTCTTGGATTCATTCTCCGCCAGGTTGGACGTCCGCAGGTTGATTTGCATGTTTGTTTACTATCAACATAAATGCTTGTGTATATGTAAAATCTTATCATCGCCCTCATCTTTTCATCATTTAATCACAACTACAACATGCCTCGATCAAGACACGCTGACGACAGTTCACGTATGCATCTAAAAAACAGTCATTTTACCTTCACAATCAGTACGAAGACTGCATTTGGTCACTCGACACGAGAAACTGCACTAATAAAATGATTCACACAGTCAGTGATAAGTTAAAAGTCGATTCTGTTTGTGTGTTCACTGATGAAACAATAGATCTCGACTTTTCAACAGCAATTGCAATCGATAGGAACTTCCTTGAACCGATCTCTAATTTTGTCGCCTACTAGAATGCTAACTCCAAGAAAGTCCTTTGCATATGCGAAATAAAGTGAATACATTACTATTGATGAAAATAAATTCCATATGATTTCCATATTGCAAAATTAAGTCAGCTGATAATTGAGTTGAAAAAGGAGCCGGTCAATCTACCATCATACAATTAAGATAGCTAGAATTCAGTAAGCTTTCAACGATAACATTAGCAACTATGTTCCCGGCTCTGCAATTTTCTTAATATAGGTTTCAAAACATTATAAAGTTAATCTTTGTTTTACTTAGTCATTGATTGTTGTTGCAAATAGATCATATAATAAAGTTCTGCACTTTATTTGCAAATGAACAAGGATACGTCATTTATTCGGGATCGAGATATAAAAATACATTCAAAGAGCAACAGCCGCCGGTGAAAGCTTGTGGTTTTCGCCAAGTGGTCATTGTCATGACGACGCGTTTGCTCGTTTGCCACTTGAGTTTACATCATCTGGATAGCTTTAATCATGACATAATCGTAATCATGGCACTGGTGCATGGACAAAATTCAATTGCCATCTATATCTTGCTATTGATTGATTTGGTAGTCAATATATTTGAGAACGTACTCGTGGATCAAAGTAATTCGAGCCGATTATTTCAAGTCCTACTCATTCAAGAAATCACAATTACATTCGCCATTCTCATTGTGTGTTATCAATTATATTTGCTAATCGATAACATACATCAGACAACATATTGGACTGTCGTCGATCGAAAACAACAGCAAACAAATGGAGCAACAGAAACAACAACGGTAAAGGCTCCAAAACCGCAATTGGTGCCTCTGCGAGTGGCACTTAAATTGATTTTGGATAAATATTGTTCATATTTGTTCGTGGCATTCATGTATCTTGTGGTGACACTGATATTGCATGCTACCAAATTACATTCGGCTGATCATCGGCTAAATCAAAATAACACAAAACCAGGTGAAAGTAGTGGCAAGAACACAATTAAGCTCGAGCATGTGACACCAGATCTTGGTTTTAGCCTACTGTTGTTCGTTCATCGTCTGATATCAACTTTCTATTATGTTAGCATGCTGGTTATATCGCAAAAGTTGAGCTGCCAAACAAATAAAGCCTCTCAAAGTGGTTTGGTGTCTTCTCCAGACGAATCAACGCCACGAACATGATCTCATATTGTCAGCTCACAATAGGTTTTGTTCATTCTAGAAAATGCAAACGACCCATTGTTATATCTTGTTGCTAACTGAAATATTTGTAGGCATAAGAGAATCATTCTTACGAGTAATTCAATAGTTAATGTTCTAATTAATGTATTCTCGATCTACAATTGTCTCGACGGACAAAAATCTTGTAGATTTCGTATCATAGGTTTGTCAGTGTTCTCGGCGTCAGTTTACACAGAATCGCTGTCACTTTTGAGGTTGAGTGAGCCCTGTTGGGGTACTGTGACGATTCTAAAGAACTCGACAAAAAGATATAGAGTAGAACAGCGAACATAGTATCATCAGGCTACAAACAATGAGTCAACATCGAACACGGGCGATAGCAGCGGTAAGCTACACGATTGAAGTCTTGCTGCTAGTTTTGATTGTACTTTCCATTTCATTTATTGAAAGAATGAAATTTTAATTAACGTTATGGTGTCTGAATGACTTATAGTTGACGCATGCGCAATCGACATTTTGATCTCTGACCTCAATCAATAGATTATGAGATGATAATTCTTTCATTAATTGAGTAACTTCTGACCAACCGGTAAGAATCGTACATCGGATAAATCACCGTTGTAGATAATGGAAGGAAAAGGGTGAATAATCAGACAGCCCAAACATGACACTGACACAATCTTCAAATGAGTCATATTAACTAAAAAGACAAAGACTAAGACCAAGATGTAAGAAGATTAGCTAAAACCCCTGAATTTATGTACCGCCTATAGGTGAATGCATGTTCTATGCATAAAATTTGTCACAATGTCGAACACACAAACACTGTGAGAACTAAGATTGATTGTGTGATGATAGTTATCGCTAGCAACCAAACCGTTAACTGTCAGCAGCGTTGTTGCACAGTCTTCATCGTGAAATATATTCAAAAATATTTTCAAAGCGCCCTCATTGATCGATAGATATATTGTCACTCCATGAGAATGTGAGTGCAAATAGAAGAAAAATAAATGAGTCATGAGGTGACGCGCGATCTTCAATGTGCAACTCTAACTGTACTAGCTTTATCCGGCTCGGCGCGATGTGTCATCGAGCGAATACCGAAGCTCTGTCAGCTGGCTCGCACTGTACACACGCTTTCAGAGTGCACGGTGCGCTTGGCTTTGTGTGCAGTTTGGTGTGCGCTCTCGCTTTGGCTAGTATGCGTCTGTCTTCTTCTGTGGTTCACATCCACTTGCGCGACTGTCACGTTCAATGCAAAGCTGTGGAACTGTGGATGTGTGTTTATTTTCATTTCAATATATCAATATCTAGCGTTCCACTGTGTCGCCTGTATTAATAATTATTATCTCTACAACAAAACTTATTCCTCTTCATGGGAACAAAGACTGCTTTAACATATTGTAGATTTTAGCCAACCTATTATCATTAGCACACCCGGCCAGCATAACCAATAATATCACTATTCACAATTTAAACACAACTACATGACCACAGCGCACCACGAGCGCCAGTAGGAAACGCGTAATGGTTCTTTTTTCTTTTAAGTTCAATCTCTTCTCATTGTAAAAAGCTTTTAATTATTATTTCTATACGTCAATCAATCAAGAACCGAACTCTCGTCATCTCAACATTCGTCTGATATGACTCGTCGAATACTTTGATGAATCTTGACACCTTTAAATTTCCTCCACAACTTAATGACAGTTTGTCGAGATATTAACTGTCTCAAACAATCAACCGGATTCGATCAGACTGCGTAACTGTTAGTCTGGTGGATTACGATCTGACAGGGGGCAGCACCACTGTAACAATGCAATAACAGAGCATCTCGTTTTTATTCAGACTATAATTGATCTGTTAACTTTATCGGCACGCTCTCATCGACAATTTACCAACCGCACCGTAACCGCAACTAGATAAAAGCACCCTATACTAGCCATTCCATTTCATCCCCGTTGTTATTAATTGTTTATTTGTTAACAAGAATCCGGGCTCAAGAATAAGCATTACATATTAGGCAACTATTACTCATAACCAAATCTAGATCGCAACTATCACCGAACAACAACGATGATAAATAAGGCTCAACCATAATTCTCGTGACTTTATG
Organism: Fragariocoptes setiger; assembly: GCA_019968535.1. Classification (NCBI taxonomy): domain Eukaryota; kingdom Metazoa; phylum Arthropoda; class Arachnida; order Trombidiformes; family Phytoptidae; genus Fragariocoptes; species Fragariocoptes setiger. The sequence continues at coordinate 18,578 of JAIFTH010000246.1, forward strand.
ACACACATGTTCATTTATACCAAACAGTAGAACTTGCAATCAACTGAAGGCAATATATTTATCTGTGAAACTTAGTACTGATCAAGTTGTAGGTAACGATGTGGGATAATGTTTGTACCATGCCTACTATCGCGGAGGACTCGGTCCGTAGCGGCATGCAGGCGTTCGGATCAGGATCTGACGAAGCCAATTTCGAGCAACTAATGTTCAATATGCTCGAAGAACGAGACAGGCTATTAGAAACCATCAGAGACACGCAGATCAAAAACTCTGAGATACAGGCAAAGATCACTCAAGTTGAGAAAGAGCGCGACTCACTACAGAGACTACTAGACTCCAGTCTTCCTCAAGATTATACCAGCTTGTGTCAAGAATTGAATCGAGCAAAAGACAAATTGACCGAAAAGGAAGATGAAATACAAGATCTCAGGGCCGAGCGAAATAATACGCGATTGTTATTGGAACACCTAGAGACTCTCGTAGCTCGCCACGAACGTTCTCTTAAAGTAACGGTCGTCAAGCGTCAGCAGCAGCAACAAAATTCAACTAATAGTGGAGTCTCATCTGAGGTCGAAGTCCTGAAAGCCCTCAAATCACTATTCGAACACCACAAAGCGCTTGATGAGAAAGTTCGTGAAAAGGTAAGTCTCGAACTATTATAATTACTCCTTTATCACAAATCATATTCTCATCTGTTTCAATCTAAGATTGTATCTGGTACTCATTCGATATTGAGGAAAGAAACTAACTCATATTCCCTTATCCATGAATCGAACAATTAGCTGAGAGTGGCTCTAGAAAGAGTTGCTACCTTGGATCAGAAACTAACTGCTGCCCGGGAGGAAGCTGATCGGTTGCGAGAGCAGCAAAAGCAACAACACCTACAGCGCGATTCCGGTCTTTTTGATACGAGTAATGATGCCTCAAAGTCAAATACTGGTCCGCAGGAGTTGTTGTCCCCTTCAAATAAAGATTCAGAAGCAGACGATTTGCGACAGTTGCTGGAAAAACAAACTAGTGAATTGATATCGTTTAGATCTAAACTACAGGAAACCACCCACAAGCTTGAGGATTTTGATATTCAGCTACGGGAAGCACATGAAGAGCTGAAAACTCTGCGCGAAGAAAAAGAACACGTGGTAAGTAAGATTATTAAAAGTGTTCATTCAAGGAAAGAATTGGGAAATCATGAAAACTAATTTTCTTTTCCTTGCTGCTGTGTATTTTTTTTCTCTAAAAGGACAACGAGTTGCGCGAATGTAAAGCTCAGAAGAAAGATCAAGAGGAGGTAAGTGATGGATTAGTCGGAGAGTAAGGCTCTCATCAGTGCATAAAGGTTGTGTAAATGTCGAGAGATTCAAACTAATCGCCTCTTATTGTTTCTCATTTTAGCGAATATCGACACTTGAGTTACGTTATCTGAATGCTCAACGCGAATCCAGTTGTTTGAATGATTTGAATGAAAAACTAGAGCACGAGTTATCCAGCAAATCGTCCCAAATTCGTCTTAGTGAGGAGAGAATACGAACACTTTCTGACAAGTTAAACCTGGCCGAGCAGCAAATTGAGCAATTACTCATCAAACAGGAAGCTAATAATTCGGCTGAACTTAACAAGGTGATCAATGGCGAAAATGATGAGAATGAAAATTCCGAAGAGAAGCGTATGGCCCTTAAAGAATGTGTACAACGACTCGAAACGCAATTAGAGGAAAAGAACGAAGAGATCAATCGAATGAAACAGCGTGAAAAAATGAATGAGGAGCACAATCAGCGTCTCAGTGCCACAGTTGATAAGTTACTGAATAAGTCAACCGAGAGATTACAAACTCACTTGCGAGAACGAATGAATGCTTTGGATGAAAAGAACCAATTGAATCAAGAATTATCAAAGATTAGAAAGTCTCTGAATGAAGCTATTGAAGAGAAAGAGAGAATTTCTCAGGAACTGTCGAAGGCAAAAACTGAGATTGAAACGTTGAAGCTGAGTGTGAGCAAGTTGACCACAACTTGTCGGGCTGATACATTTGTAACATCAACTTCACCAACGATTCTGTTCTCCTCTGATGCTAGAACTGTAAGAGCTCCGGAAGATTCGACTAGCTCTTTCACCTATCACCCTTCTAGATGGACAGCTCGCTCAGAGCCGATACGGAAGACTGTGACATCAACTTCGGATATTCTCAATCAAAGCGGTTCCTTAGATCAGAACGCCAGTGACAGTGATAGTGCCAACAATAGCCTGATTCCAAACTCACCATTGGATATTAAGACTAGTAAAAATTCTTATTATTCTACTGATTCCGACACTCAAACTGCATTAGCCAATGCCATGGCTTTACAAAAAAAATTGAATGCAATTAATGACCAAATTAGAATAATACAGGAAGAAAAGCAGCAATCGTCGTCATTGCAGGAGGAAGCGAAAGACTCACAACTAGATCCAAGTGTTGATTTTGGTAGCCTTGATTCAATTGCATACGTTTACCGTAGTCTAGAGTCATCTATGAACAGACCCGGAATTTCGCCACCTCAAAGCGAGCGTTCTAGTCCCGGGTTAATTCCAGATGTTGCATCACAATCTCGCGTCGGTTATGTCCAGCAAATGACTCAACATTATATGAACAATATAGAAACTGATAATCCTCTTCATGCCGAGCGACGTTTGCCACCTTTGCCACAGCAGGCCATGTTAATAAATCAACAACAGCAATTGATGCATCAGCAACAATTGCATCATCAAAATCAAACTGACATTCCAGCCCACTCCAATATGCCTGCCAATCATCCAAACATGCAACAATCCCAAAGCAGCAATTATGCACCGGTCAGCGATACCTACTCAAATATGCATCAAAACTTCAATCTCAATGACTCCTACCCCAATCCTACCCCACTAGAATCTGACCCTCAGAATTTCAGGTCTCAGCAGTCACAGCAACCCATCAACAACGAACCTCTCAATTCACAATCTGTTAGTCCCAATCAGCAATGGCAAGAGGCTCAGTTTCAGCAAAGGCAAATTCAAGAGCCTACTAATATGTCAGGACAACAACAGCAACACCAGCAGCTGCTCCAAACGACATCGCCCAACATGATTTACGCCGTAAATCTAGATCCAAATTCAATAGGTTACTACAGTGTAGCCCAACCGCACCTGATTCCCTCAAACACCGCCTTCGTTTATGGTAGCATAGCTCAACCTGTAGCTGCTGGCCCGATGAAAAAATCAAAAAGTAGTTTGCTCCGACAAAAGCTTTTCGGAGGTAAGAATCTGTGATAAACATTTTTTTGAGTCCTCGCTCACTCGATAAGAGTCAATTTCGGTTCTATCTCGTCTAGACTTTTTATTCATCAATGTTAACTATAAATACTAACCGACCAAACATGTACCTTTTTCTTGAACTGTTGAATCAGTGGGTCGTTTATTTCCGACGAGCTTACGTCGTGAGAGGATGAATGAAAAAGCACAGCATCCTACTTTCATCAACAATTACCCACCTATACTACTGGCTAGTTACGCTCAGCCAAGCGCAGACTATGCCAGTTTCTATGATCTTAACGGTTTGACAATGAAAGAAAGCACTAGTCATGCGTCCAACTTTTCCACGCTCTCCACTTATGCGATGGCACCCAACACGTCCACAGCATCTCCTGTACTCGGTTCTCACAAAGGTGATATCGATCGTAAAACAAAACTCAAGCAAGAACTTTTAGCCGAAGCTATATACGCCGGCACTCCATTTGCATTGTGGAATGGTCCGACAATTGTCGCTTGGCTTGAGTTATGGGTTGGCATGCCCGCTTGGTATGTGGCGGCCTGTAGGGCCAATGTGAAATCTGGTGCTATTATGTCAGCCTTGAGCGACACAGAAATCCAGCGCGAGCTAGGTATAAGTAATCCCTTACATCGCCTCAAACTTCGCCTTGCCATTCAGGAGATGGTCGCGCTCACGTCACCATCGGCTGTCACAAAACCGGCAGCACTTCAATCGAGTCTAGCCAGTGGACAAATGAACCATGAATGGATCGGAAACGAGTGGCTACCGTCGCTTGGATTACCACAGTATCGAACGGCATTTATGGAATGCTTAGTGGACGCACGTATGCTTGAGCATTTGACCAAAAAAGATCTCAGAATACATCTGAAAATGGTGGATTCATTCCATAGAACTAGCTTGCAACATGGAATAACTTGCTTAAAACGACTCGGTTACAATCGCAGGTAATAATTGAAATTTCTAATGACATGACCCATCAATGGAAACTTGAATGTTCGAAACTAATTCACTGTCTTTTTTTCCATTGAAATTTAACATCAGACTACTGGATGAGCGCCGTAGGAGGTGCGAGAATGAACTCATTGACCTGTTAGTTTGGTCGAATCAACGAGTGATCAAGTGGGCCAATTCAGTTGAGCTGCAACAATTTTCAAATAATTTACTGGAGAGTGGAATCCATGGTGCTTTGATTGCTCTTGACGAAAGCTTTGGCTTCACCCAAATGGCTTTGGCTCTACAAATACCGACACAAAACACGAGAGCGCGCTCAATACTCGATCGGGCTTTTAAAGAACTCAAAGCTGCCAATGATGTTGAAAGGAACACTGTTAAGTTGCCGACCTCAGAAATAGGCCAACATATATATGATTCTCATCAATAAATCCCTCTAAAGTTCTCATTAGATAGTGAAAATTATTTGAATTGAGTTCGTTTATTGTATAGTTATGTGTTAGTAGCTAAAACTGCAACGAGTATCTCCTTTATCTTCTCCGCGCTTTCCATCTAACTCTTTCTTGAGCTTACTCGGTTCATAACATCCGAATTCTGTTATGATGGCGCTTATCAGCTCGGCTGGTGTCACGTCAAATCCTGGATTCCAAACATCGATGCCTTCCGGTGCAATCATGGTTTCGCCGACAAATTTCATTTCCCTGGCTGGTCGTTGTTCGATTTTTATTTCCCTGCCATTGATCATTGTTAAATCGATCGACTGTGTGGGCGCGGCCACAAAAAATGGGACTCCGAAGTGTTTCGACACTACAGCAATCTGGTAAGTTCCTATCTTGTTTGCGGTGTCCCCGTTGCCGGCAACACAATCGGCTCCGACTACTACTGCGTCAATCTTTCTCGAGGCCATTAGATAAGTGACGAACGAGTCACATATGAGTGTTGCTGGAATTCCCTCGTGTAAAAACTCATAAGCTGCGTTTGAAACATACAAAATTTAGTACTTAGTAGTAGAAAACAGTATCTAGTTGCTTGTGATTTCAATTATACGTAGACCGTTAAATGTCATAATTATAGAAAACATGATTGCTGGCTCTCTCGAACTCACCTGTCAAACGCGATCCCTGTGAAATGAACCAAATTGTTATAAATGATACCGTATTAGTGGCGGGTGAATAATCTCAGAAACGAAACTTTTCATTGACTTAGATTAATCTAAAGTTACCTGATTATAGGGACGTGTCTCGGTGCAATAGGCATGGCCCAGGACACCTTTTTTCCTGAGACTCCTTACAACACCAAGCGCAGTACCTGAATGAATTCATGAGCTTTTTATCAGCTTTCTTTCCGTGACTTTTAGTGCATCTTAGATACCACCTAGACTTACCATAGCCGACCGTCGCTAGAGCCCCAGTGTTGCAATGAGTCAGAACAGTGACGCTTCGATCTACGTTTAAGTCTCTTGACATCAATAACTCAGCACCAAAATCACCCAGCGACATATTTAAATTGATACCATTTTTGAAAGCTGTCACGCATAGTTCAGTAATTTTGTCTATGAATTCTCTGACTTCTGATTCCATTGAAATCTTCTCAGAATAACTAACGAGTGCCCTCAAAGCTGCGCGCAAATTGACAGCGGTCGGTCGGGCAGTTGACAGAAACTCTGAACGATTTTTGATGAATTCTAACGATGAATCGCTGTCGGTTTGACTCATATGATTGAGCTCCGCTACAATAGATAGACAGGCTACGGCAGCGATGGCAGGTGCCCCTCGTACTTGCATATCTTTGATGGCACGGTGTCCATCTATACACGTTTTGATGTCGATGTATTCAAAGCTGGATGGCAGGAGTGTTTGGTCCAGAATACTAAGTGATCTGGTTTGCTCATCGAATTTTATAGCTTCAAGAGTCATCATAAAATCTGATAGACTCGTTGAAAATTATGTATGAGAGTGAACTAGTTGTGTAATTTTCAAAACTCTGGAGAGAGAGAGAGAGAGAGAGAAATTAATGTAGACCTGAATAACCATACCCCGAGTGGGCGAGGCTTGCGTCTAAATCAGCTAACATGTTCTCCTTTATGATGAGTCAGACAACCGTTAACCGCTGCATGTGAGTTCCATGCAATACAATGTTCGAGCCTGAAATATTGACTTTATTGACGAAAGGTCAGATAAATAAAAATGATCTGATAAGCAAGCGATCGAGTCTGTCAGTAGAAAATTTATAACTTTATTGAAGTATATCGGTCGTTGTCACTTATGTCGTTGAGTTCCTATGTAAGCCCATAGTTTTCGATCTCATCATCGTTAACGAGACATTAATTATAATACTGGGAATCATTCACACAGCCATTACACAGTACTCGTCAACTTTTGAATCCTATCAATCTCTATCTGCATTGTGGCGACTTTTTTCCTTTCTCCGGCCAAATCATTAATGAGGTCTTTGATCAAAGTTGCGTGAGCTTTTTTCTGGCTGTCGATAGTCTCTTTCAAATCGTTAACCTGCTTAACCAACGAATCAATTTCTCGCTGCTGGGGAACCTTGAGAATCGCTTCCTTCAATCGTTTAACCTCGCCGCGCAAATCATTTATGTCATTCATATTTGCTGTGATTTGTTGCTGTTGGCTCAGTTGCTGTTTCCTCATCAAGTCATTCTCTTGACTCAATTGCTGTATTGATGATCCATCAATCACAGGCAACGCATAGGATTTGTTTTCGATTTTTGTCGATGCTGTTGTTGTTGTGGTTGTGTGACTAGATTGGTGCGTTGACTGACTCTTTTGGCCATCGAATGAAGCGTGCTGGCCACTATGAGCGGCAGAGTGGATCGAATTGCCATTTGTATCGGTATTATTACCCGTACCACTTAATTCTACCGAATAAAGGGGCGCAGATTGCGTCGGGGCATTGGACGCCGTTGGATTGATAACATTGCCAATTGACGACGACAGGGCACCGAAGTCGCCAGAGTATCTTGATGATAGACTTTTAACATTTGTAGCAGCAATCGACGTTGGCGTTGAGGGAGTCTGGCCATCGATAGCTGCCGAACCAGAGACTGAGCGCAAAAACGGCGGCTTATTTACATTGGATGAGATGTTCTCAGGGGACTGTTTGGCGTTTGGTTGGTTTAATACCGAATTTGTTGAGCTGTTGGCGTCTTCGCTTCCTGAGGCACTTTCACGCTTCTTCTCAGCTGTTGTTTTTCTCAGATTCACCATCCATGAAGGTTGACCTGGGGTGGATGTTACAGCTGGCGTAACATTGATTGGGGCCGACGTTAAGGGTGATTTTTTAAGTGTTGGCTCAGGCACTGATGGCGTTGTGGGTGCTGTATCGCATGCTTGCTGTTGCATGACATCGGCGGACACTTTGGCATTGAAGCTAGGATCAATGGATTCGCGCGACGTTGTACTGTGCGCAGGTAATGAGACAACGGAAGGCTGACTTAAGTTTGGCTGGACTTGGTGTTTTTTTACAGATTCTCTGACTCGATTCAAAGGAGAATCGATCTCGGGCTTCGTATCATTTTTGTTGTAAGCATTACTGTCTAATATATTAGAACGTCCGACTGAGTCGCGATGTGATAAGGCTAAAGTAGATGGTGGACGTCGTGATGGTGGACCTCTGGCGCGTTGGGTCGTTAGATGGGTAAGCTTAATAGGAGACGGATTGTCGCTTTCGACTATGGTAAACGATTCTGATGCTGTATAGTTGCCGCTGTTGTCACGTCGCTTCGACGAAACGTTTGCATCACGGAACGGAATGTTGTTGATATCACTGATCGTAATGTTCTCTATTGATGTAGTGGAGTCATTTGAATTACTGGAAATTGTGTCAGTTTTGGCTGGAGATGTGCCGAACTTTGAGCGATTAAGTGAAAGGAACGAGGCCTGCGTAAGACTACTGCGATCGTTAACATTCTCAGAGTTGTCTTTGTTAACAGTTGCTTTAGGAGTGGATGACGAATGTTCGGTCATATTTGACATTCCACTGATCACGACTGGCGGTGGTCTAGACGGCTTCTGGGATAGCCGAAGTGGTAAAGTCTCTGTATTTTGATTGGCCTCAGGAACAGGAATTAACTCTACAAAATTGTCAGGAAACACGCCCACTTTTCCATTGAGCTCTCCTTTCCACCAGCCTTGGTCTTCGATTTCTTTACAAATAATATTGATTAAATCTCCTTCTTTTATGGTCAATTCATCGGCATTTGCAGCCTGGTAAGCATAAAGAACCTTAGCTTGTTCTCGGACAATTGATTTAGAGGCTGCGTGAGGTTTCGGGGGCAAAACGGGAGCCGTATCAGATGAGCTCGTGTCTCCCTTAATGTCGAGCGGTGTTGGTGGGGGAGGTTTCTTGGGTATTAGTTTAGCGTGATTATTGTTGGAAAATCTATCACTTGCACTGGCTGTATCGGCAACTATGGGAGCCAATTTTGGCTTTATACCATCGGCGAAAATATTCCCGAAGCCAACGCCTCTGATTGGTTTCGGTTTACGTTCTACAGATGTTGCGCTTGAATCATCATTGTCGGCACTGTTGTCTTGATTGTATTGAGAGTCCATTTTGGAGTTAATGCTATTATTATTACTTGGAGTGGACAGTACGGGCTTGTTATAATAAACAGGGCCGATGTTTGATGATCTTGGTTGATGATGTTTATTGTGCGAGCCGGCAATGTTATTATTATTTGCCTTTGAAGTTGTTTCAGCCGTCAGTTCAACAAAATTAGAAGGGAAGACACCAGTACGACCCCCGAGCTTTCCTTTCCACCAGCCTGTAGAGGGTTGCGCACATTAGATATCGAGATAGACAACACATTTCATTAGTGATCTGATTAGTTAGTGACTGTCTATCGCGTCGCATCGATATGACAGCAAAATTTGTAGAGTTGATTGCGTAGTGTATGCGTGTGTGTATTGGCTCGACTTGACAAAAGAAACACTGGTTAGATGCTGGCACCGATGTCATTCACTTACCTTGCTCTTCCTCTCCGATGACTTCGATCAATTCGTCGGCCTCTAGCTTGAGCTCATCTTCACTTTGTGGTGTATAACTGTATAATACACGGGCTAGTCCCTTCATCGTCGTTCATCAGGCAACACTGCACATTAGTGTTTGGACAACTAACAACAGGAAAGGCAACCGCAACGTCGCTGTCGTTGCTCTTTTGCACTTGCTTGCTGTGACTCACTTGATTCCCTCGTTGTTGGGATAATAGTTGCCTTATTTTGCACTCCTCGCTAACCGAGCGATTATGAGTCCGATCGTCGAGTTTGCTATGCGCATTGCAGTCGAACAACAGTCGCTGTCACAGCCTTTGTACAGATCATTCAGCAGGTGCAAAGGCATCTGGGCAAATTCACTGATTTCTGGGTTGCCGAAAATTTTAACGATTCAAGGTGCGCATGCGCCAATCGACAAGCGCGCACAAGACGAACAGACATTCAGAGTAGCAATTTCCGACGATATTAAAAATTCAGTCAATTCTAAGAATTGAAATCTTGTGATGCAATTACACACTGTATGTATCGGAATACTTTAAAACTCGAATTCTCCCAATCCATATGAAAGAGGTGATGTAAAACCGACCTGAGAACATGTCATTTCATCTCGAACAATAGAGACGAAATTCAGTTTACAATATTACCTGAAGATAAATTTTATTGTTATGCACATGTTCGTAACCAGACACACCAATTGATGACTGTCGGATTGTGTCCTTTGTAATCTAGGCCAGTTGATCCTCATTACGTAGATACTCTCCGATGTCGGCTTGATGGAAGCAAACAATTGCTAGCGGATCGGTAGCCTGACACTCGGTGGTAGATTTGGCGGTTGCTCCGAAACCAAGCGGGGTATCATTCAACGAGTAAACAACAATACCTTGATACTTGGAAGTGTTCTCTGTTATCCTTGCCAAACCGGACTTCAGCACATGATTGCCATAGAGAAATTGCTGTTCTGCTTGAGGTTTGACCCAAACTTTGTAGCGTGCATAAGGTGCTAAGTAATTCAAAGCAGTAATGTGAAGTCGGAATTGTTTTGATTTGGTGAATTTACCCATGTTTGTGCCAAAACTTACAAGCTTCTCTCGAGCAATGTTGGCAGCCAGTTTTGCCATCACTTCGCTGGCGTAAAACACTCGATCTCGATGATACATGAAACAATATTTACCATCTTTGCGTTCAAGCAACAGCTTGATGTTGTCTCCAATGTATTTGGTGATCTTGTCATAGACAAGTTTTTGCTCATCTTCTTTGAGTTCACGCATGTTGGATGTATCAAAGGGGGGCCAATAACAATTAGGTGAAACGTTTTTCTTTCTAATTCCTAGACACACGGACGCAATGCTGTGGATTGAAATTGTTGGAAATGCTGCCATGTGCTAGCCTCGCACGATCAGCTGGCGCTTTTCCTCGCGCGTGGCGAAGGAGCAAATACAATTCTAACACAGGGAAATGAAGTTGGTTGTTCGATTGTTTCCTTTTCGGATTGAGTCAATCGTTTCGAAAAACTTTCATCATTCAATCCGCATGATCTTGTTGCAGTCTTCGTCTTTCGCTATTTCATTCGTCGCCAAAATAAGCAACATTGTAATCGGAGATGAAATCGATTTATATTTCTGACTCTTATTTTCAAGTTCGATATTAACCTAGTAAACTTGTAGTGGAGTGATGTTAAAGTGATCTTTCTTTCTTGCTTGTTTGAGTTTTGACAAAAACCTCGTGCATCCGGCCACTTGAGTCCATGTTCACATTTAAAGAACAACCAATTATTAAATGTTGATTCAGTTAGTTATCTGACTTATTCGGCTCTTGAAACAAATATTCAACAGTTCTTATAGTTGTGAAATCATTGATAAATCTACCCTCTCGTCATTTGTGATTGATTCATCAGAATAGTACTGAAGAAACGTTGAAAACATGTCTGTGTCGAAGCTAGCATACAAAGTTGCCGATATCTCTCTGGCCGACTTTGGTCGTAAAGAGATCGAGATTGCGGAAAATGAAATGCCCGGACTCATGACTATTCGAAAGAAATACGGATCAACGAAGCCACTCAAGGGAGCACGCATTGCCGGCTGTTTGCATATGACCATTCAGACAGCCGTTCTAATTGAAACACTGATTGATCTGGGTGCCGAATGCACGTGGTCCAGTTGTAATATTTTCAGTACTCAAGACCATGCAGCTGCCGCTATTGCCAAACGAGGAGTAGCTGTGTACGCCTGGAAAGGAGAAACCGAGGAAGAGTTCATGTGGTGTATCGACCAAACGATCTTCTTCCCTGATGGCCAACCTTTGAACATGATTTTGGACGATGGTGGAGATTTGACTGCATTAGTTCACGACAAGTACCCACACTTATTGTCAGGCATTCGTGGTGTTAGCGAGGAAACCACGACAGGTGTACACAAACTTTACAAAATGTTATCCGAAGGCCAGCTTAAGATTCCAGCATTCAATGTAAACGATTCTGTCACAAAGTCTAAATTTGACAATCTCTACGGCTGCCGTGAATCCCTGTGTGATGGTATTAAGAGAGCTACCGATGTGATGTTAGCCGGCAAAACTGCTGTTGTTTGTGGATATGGTGATGTTGGCAAAGGATCAGCACAATCTTTGCGTGGATTCGGTTGTCGTGTCATTGTGACTGAGGTAGATCCAATCAACGCTTTGCAAGCTGCAATGGAAGGATACCAGGTGACTGTTCTTGAAGACGTTGTCTCAGAGGCTTCGATATTTGTTACCACTACAGGGTGTTGTGGTATTATCCGTGCAGAACATTTCATGAAAATGCCCGAGGATTCAATTGTTTGTAATATTGGTCATTTTGACGTTGAGATAGATGTGGATTGGCTCGAGAGAAACGCAGTGGAGAAAGTCAACATCAAGCCACAAACTGATCGTTACACATTGAGTAATGGTCGTCACATTATATTGTTGGCTTCAGGGCGCTTAGTGAATTTGGGATGCGCTACAGGTCATCCGAGTTTTGTGATGTCATGCAGTTTCTCCAATCAGGTGCTTGCGCAACTCGAGCTATACACCAAGCCCGGTCAGTACAAAGTTGGCGTCCACATGTTGCCAAAGAAACTAGACGAGGAAGTTGCAGCATTGCATCTTGACAAGCTCGGTGTCAAGCTCACCACTCTGACTGATAAACAGAGCGCATACCTCAACATCAAAGAGGAGGGTCCATTCAAGCCCGACCATTATAGATACTGAGTGTTCAATCAAAGTTCACCATGAATAAAAGCAACATAGTAATAAGAAACAATGGCAAGTGTTCTGTACCCGAAAATTAGTTCATTTAAGATTCGGGCTGATTACATAGATATCAAAATATAGATATATCTTAGTTGAGTTAGTTATTTATTTCTACCTTAGCAAGCTCTAAGAAGTTTACAAATTTTTCTGGTCGGGAGTCACTGTTTCCAGTGTACGTTTTTGTTCCTTGTTGTTGGTTGGCGTTCTTGGTTCTGTTTGGCCTGAATTCTTCGTAGGTTGTCGCGCATGGCGCAGTTCAAAAGTGGCTCGAAGCCTGAGTTTTATTTGGCTAAAGTTTCACATGTGGTATCCCCGTATCGTCATTGACCCTCTCGGAGACTGAAGTCAATGAAAAGTGCGGACACCCCGCTAGAGCGCGAGCTGTTTTTTAAAAAACATCAATCCGTGGTGTATTCTTAGATATCTAGTCGACCTCTTGCATTATGTTGAAATACACACCATTTAATGACACTATCCATGTTAGCACACTCTCCAGTGACGATGCAGCAGAGATATGAGACCAATGGGTTGGAAACTGTAACTTCTCGGCCTTGACCGAGAAGACCTTACCGAGGTTTTGGAAATTCTATACACCATCTCCACGCTTCTTCTTTGCTCTTCTTTTTCGTCATCAGGGCGTTCCACGGTGACCAAAACTAATTTTCTGGTTTCGAACTTCATGGGTGCTATGTGCAGTGTTCGACGATGAGTTCTGCTATGCTTCGTAGTCGCCTTTCTTGACAAGCTCAACGAAAGCGGAACAGCTTTCGTTGCTTTCATGCCAGACATGTAGTGTTTGAGTAAACACATCCAAAGAGGCTAATGCTTGGTATCTATATATCTATGTGATATATGAAGTCTCAGCTAATTTCGAGCGCTAGTTGGGAACAAGTTTGACGCGGAGATCCTTGCATAAGTTGAGGACGAGCAAATTGGTAAGGCCGGCAAAGCAGTATAGCCTACCAAATTTTTATGGCGCCAGTTTGTTGTATCGACGTCATATAGGGCCTCACGCTCTCACTGTAAAATATTGTGGGGATCTGTTTATCAAATGCAACCCATTTCTAGTCTGAACTTACACACTTCGTGCCTCAGATGAACCGAATTGAGCGATTTCTTGTCAGCGACATCATAGATAGGACAAGCCAGTATGATGGCGCAATCCATTTAAAATATCGCTTGGCCTTACACGTGGTGAGAAAAACCCAGTGAGTAAAAATTTACTCATTTTTCAGTGTAAATCTCGAAAATTCGAATCCTCAATTCTATCATATTAAACTCAACAGGCGCCATGTCGAATGAATGCGATTGAATGTGTGCGTGTGTGGTTGCGCTTACCAGCAGCAATACCGGTCGGTACACACTTAAACGATGGCTACACGGAAGCGAGTGTCGTTTAAGACAATGGGTTCGATCATGTGCTAACGCCCAACGTCGAATATTTGCATAAGACTGACCATTGTTGCGACTCACTCTTGCGTGACATATTCTGAATGCTACAACCTTCGGCACAATGTGCAATCGCAAGATTATAAAGACGCTTTCGTAAAGCTACAGGCAATTTCACATCAAGTCGAGAATCTAAACGTTTCTCACCACCATACCGGACGTTGTATGTTACAAGCTACTCAGATAAATGACAACTAGCTTGCCACGATGGCAGTCATAATTTTTTCTTGATGATTGAGTCACTTTGTCGTTGTCGAGCAAACAGTGTTCATTATTAGGGATTCCTCCTTTATTGATGTTGATGCGTTGTGTATAACATCAACATTTTATTTTGTGCATAACCATACCAGTTTTGTGAAATAATACCATCGTCAATAATAAGCTAGTGTATTGCACTTGTAGCCCACATAGTATTAGAATATTATTAGAATTCTAGCGTGAGTTTGTTTTCGATTGTTTTGATTGAAGATATATAACCTCGGTGAATTATAAAGCCTCGTTGAGTCTAATTGTCTATCATCAATATGTTTATGTGTTTCGTAACATCTATAGAATCATAAGTCAGACAATCTAAAAGTGTGTTATTCGAATGAAGGCCAATCATGCAAATCAAACAGCGTCTAACAATTCATTAGTGTGCTCATGTGATCTATTGCCATCATTAGTTGACAATAGCAGATTGTACAAGTTTATTTATGATTATGTCTTCTTCACATAGTGTGCGTGCATTGTTTAAGGCGGGACTGGCGATAAATTATCGTCACTGCAAATAAAGCAAGTGAAGTTCAAGTTCATGAACAATTTTATTTCTCTCTCATACTAGCATAATATTACAGCAAACTCATATTGTATTGTTTGTCTATCGAACAAACACTGCTACTAGCACCATGGCAACTAACGAAATCAACAAGATCGATATTTTTCTGTAACCAAATCAGCACAGTCAATAGTGCAAGATTTCGCAATAATTTGCACGAGTGCCTGCGTGTGTGAGTGCTGACGAGCATTGAAGAGCCAAACTCAAATACTTTGATGAATTAACAGTTATAGATGAAATAAGTTTTAATTCAGTTCTTACAAATATGCAGTTGTTTCACAGTGCAATAATGCTTGAACTCAACAAGAATCAATGCGACAAACTGTTAGCCAATAACAGATATCAGATTCTAGTCTCATCAAGCATGAATGTGTTGGTGTGTCGTTAATTCAACGACATTTAGCATAAACAACGACATAATTCAAGAGTAACTTGACGCCATGCAAGAAACAACAAGAGAACTCATTTAAATCTCAATTGATTTCAACAAATCCGCATCCATCTGTAATCTCAATAGCGACCTACACTCATAATCACCATAACTAATCTCAGGAATAAGAAATAAGATGCATTCACTAGCCAAAGTTAGACAAATCGACGAGTATTGTCTACCACTAACGTCAGACGCAACCCCTTATCCCAGCATCGATTTTGATCCACGCGTTTATCAATATTGTGGCCGAATATCGAATAAAATATCCGAAAGCAATGCCAGTGTCGAAAACAATCGAATACCTGAAAAATCTGTCGCTAATTCTTGCGTCAATCAAACTAGAGACTTCGGATTTGACTGGAAATCGTCGTTGCGTACGTGTAAAGTTATTGTGACAGGCGATGTTGCAGTCGGTAAGACATGTCTCATCAACCGATTCGGTTACGATATTTATTCAAATCAATACAAGACTACCATAGGTGTCGATTTTGATGTCCAAAAATTCCATGTGCTTGGAGTGCCGTTCACTCTACAGGTAAGTTTTCTTTCGATATTTACGAAGTATATTATCACTAATTTACAACCAAATCACTGCAATCAATAACAGTGTTGAATTTCTTACAGATTTGGGACACTGCCGGACTGGAACGATTCAAATCCATCACTTCGTCCTATTATCGAGGCTGCCATGCTGCAATTATCGTTTTTGACATGTCTAATTTAACAACATTAGCCAATGCAATGCACTGGCGCAATGAATTGCTCGAATCTTGCCGTACTTCGTGTCACACACTTAGTACTGAGAAGCTTGAAACGCCCTTGCTCTATTTGGTTGGCTCAAAAAAAGATCTTCTTAGCGATGTTGACAAAGACTTCGCTTATCACCAGGCTAAAGTAGTTGCAAATCAAATTCGAGCTGAACTATGGGTAGTGTCAGCTCAATCTGGCGATAATGTCAATGAGCTATTCACGCGCATAGCAACTGTGTCATTCGAGCAGTGGATTCTTTGCGAGGTCCATCGAATCAAGTTTGAGGCGTCAACATTGGGTATCTTGCAAAAGCAAAGTCTAATGCAATATCAAAAAGAATTGTGGCATCAGAAGAAACTTATCAAAATTACTAGAAAGAAGAAAGGCGACAATGAGCGAACCAAGTGTATCAACATCAAATTTGTCATCAAATAAATTGCACAGATTTGTTTGATGACACATCACGTGAGTGACAATTACCTAGAGTGCAACATATCTTTAGGAACAAATAAAAGAGCTTTGTACCTCATAACGGTTACAAACATCTCCTCCGTCCATTCCATGTCTACATATCATGTGTGCAAGAAACCACTACGGGCATTGCTTTTGCATGAGTTGAGTAAATAAACTCTTATTTGTTCTAAATAAATTTTATATTTTTAACTCACACAAAACGTCATCATTACCACCTGAGGGATCAACAAACATTCCCTTAGTGGTCAAATCATGATTGAAAGTAGGTAATTGTTGTGCCAACGATTCGCGAATCTTGTACATTATAAAGTCGTGTATTCGCAAAATAGCATCAATGGTCCCGGAAATCAAACAGACACGCTCATTTGTACCGGGGTACAATTGTGTGGCTTTCGATATACGAACACGCGCGCCCGAGTTGGTTTGAAGCTGGGCAATTGTTGAGCCGCCTTTACCGATGATGGCACCAGTTGCCGAGGCCGGAATGAGTATCTTGAAATGATAGATTGCCAACGAGTCTAGATTTGGCGCTAGCCTGGGGCCCATATCGTCGACTCGATTGGCCAACAATTGACTAAACTTGTGGTGCTCCATTGTGTTTATAGGCGCCAGATCGAATTGTGTTGAACTTGGCCTTAATGATGCATAAGGCGACCCGGTGGGATCAAAGTTGGCTACCGGTCCCGCCATGTCACTATAGTTGATGTTGAGGTGTGCACCACTGCCGGGGTCTTCAGCAATTTTCGCTAATATCATCTCGCATGCTTTTTTGTTGCTCTCAAGATTGCCCACAACTGTTATACACCGTTCGGGCAAAGCAATATCAAGAGATTTTTGCGATATCTGTATGTAAGCGCCAGATTCGCGTTTCATTTGAGATACGTATTGACCTCCCTTGCCGATAATCATGCCGGCCGTTGTATTGGGTACGAGTATTTTCACTTGTTTATCGCGTCGACTAAACGAAATCAACGAACCGGAAACGTTCGATCCAGATGACGACGATATTGACGAGTCCAACGATGATACTGTGTTTAACGATGACATGGATGTGTTGAAACAGTGTTGGTGATCGGAATTGAAGTAAGGATCGCTGGTCGAAGTTGTTACCGGCACATTGGAAGTGTTTGTAGCGGTGGTGCTGTTCATGTCACGATGATGACAAGCCAACTGTTGCTGGGTTAACGATTCGCGAATCTTGTACATTATAAAGTCGTGTATTCGCACAATAGCATCAATGGTCCCGGAAATCAAACAGACACGCTCATTTGTACCGGGGTACAATTGTGTGGCTTTCGATATACGAACACGCGCGCCCGAGTTGGTTTGAAGCTGGGCAATTGTTGAGCCGCCTTTACCGATGATGGCACCAGTTGCCGAGGCCGGAATGAGTATCTTGAAATGATAGATTGCCAACGAGTCTAGATTTGGCGCTAGCCTGGGGCCCATATCGTCGACTCGATTGGCCAACAATTGACTAAACTTGTGGTGCTCCATAGTTGTCATGGGTGCCAGATCGAATTGTGTTGAACTTGGCCTTAATGATGGCGCTGGCATTGCCGGAACATAAAGACACTCACTCAGGTACTTGGCATCTAGACACGGCAAACCAACACACCTCTCTGACAATGACTCCCTCATAGCACACCATCTTCGCATATCTCGCTCGCACACATGCGCATAGAGCCGGTGCGCGCACCATTTGAACATATAAATTCCAACTGGTTATGTCACTACGTTTGAGTTTGGCTCGTGACTACATAGCGACTGTTGCATAATATTCATTATTAAGTGGATTGTGATGTCATCGTCGATATGTCACGCACAGTTAGGGACACTCGGGATGTTGGGCTCATATGGAGTTTATTCATTTGTGCCTTGAGAAGAAAAAATTCTATAGAATAACGAAACGGATGGGTTTATTAACATTTCAACTACAAAGTCACACAACGAGATGTTGATCACGACGGCACGACAAATTTGAGATTCCTTGAACATTGATTTTTTCTTTCTAATGACACCTATCTGCATATTCCAAGAGTACGCTTAGTCTTTCTTATTACCTCGCCAGGAACTTTTGTAATTATAGCTTTGATACAGATCACCTCTCAATCTTTGTTTGATATTCTTCCTCCATGTTACCCATTTTGGTTGGTTGACTGTTTCAAGGGTGTAGGAAATTTGTGTCTGTCACCGTAAGAAAGACCAAGTCTCGTAATGGAAGCGAAAGGATGTCAAATACGTTCGACTCTCCCGGGAATTTATAAAAAGAAATGCCTTTTGACTTGAATCATTTTGTTGAAAACGATGGAAAACACTTTATTCACCTTTGTCTTAGCTCAGTTACAGTTGTCGTCAGTTGAACAGTTTGAGATGATTTCGAAATCGTAATCCTCAGCACATTTTGATGACGAAGATGCTGAAGACGCTAGTGAAGTTGATGACGGTGAAGCAGAGGGAGAAGATTTGATGGGTCTTAGGAAGCTCTTGACATTGTCGGGAGAAAGGTATGTGTATAGTCTAGGCATGGTCATCAAACTGAGGGCTGTCGCGTACGAACAAATGAAATAGAATTAGCATTGGATAATTGATAGACCGTGCGAGATTCTCTCTCATAATGATAGTAGATATAGACTCACCTGATAGATATAGTAACAACAATCCTTTTACGTAAATCCCGATTAGAGCGGTAACAACTAGAGCGGCTGTAGTGCTAACGAAAAATCTAAATGGCTTATCTTGCCGAAATTGCATTAAACGTTGGCATCTAGATCTGATCTCCATTTCGACACGTTGTGCTAGCAGCTTAATCTCGGCTAGGGTTAGTATTTGTGGATGTAGAATGGTAAATTTGTCGCAATCTTCATCCTCGCGTAAGGGTACACGTATAACGGGCCACACGTGACTAAACCAATACCTGAGAAAATTGTAACAGAATAATAGAATCATAACAGTGGCGTAAAACTTTGGCTTAAAATACGATATAGCCAAGAAGGAAATCGTGATCCATGTAATGGCCATTGCTGAGCAAGTGGCATCGTGCCACAAAACGATCATTTGTAGTTTGGTCGAGATTGAATCCATCGAGATCAGAGTGTGTATGATTTAAATTCGTGATTTGCAAACAATGTTGTCGTCTAGTAACAGTAAGTTTCTCTTCGTAGTTGTTTTTTCTCTATACTAAATAGTTTCATATAGTTATTAGTGTGATTGATATTTTTTTTGGTAATGGAAGTAGATTCTGGTATAAACCAAGGTGATGATTTACAGACTGCGATTGTTTGTCGTATAGTCTGAAGTTTGTCGCACCCTCATAGTGATCAGAAATACGATTTCTGTGCTAAAGTGGCATCAGGTCCAATGTTGTATGGCTCGATTTTGAGTGTTTGTTGATTATTAGACAACGTAAACATTTGCCAAGCTTTGCGCAATCCGTGTGGAAACTCGTAATGACGACAACAAAACAACATTTGATTTCCATTTGACGTGGTGACGACACAGCACCAGCACCACCACACTCTGACATACAGTGTGTTAACCCGAACACGTACCAAGATAATGTACTGCGCTGGTTTTCTGTCTCAACGATTGCCTCCGTTGCGTACAAGCTAAAAACTGTTTTAGATTTGTTACACAAGATAATGTGTATCTAAATTCCATGCCTCTATGTGCATCGACACAATAGCTAAAAGAATCAGAAATGACATTGCTGTGTGACAAGATCGTGAGATTCGTAATAACAAGGCAAAAATTTGTGCACGGCCATGCGAGTTCACTGTTCAACTGTATCGAGACACGTTGAACACACAGTGGAGCGTGTTTGAAATCGGCGCGCCACGCGTTTTTAGGGATCTCGCGTGAGAGAGAGAGAGAGAGAGAGACAATCAAGGTCTCGTGCACTTACCAAGCTTTATCGTATCATGAAGTCATTATCATCCACTATATTACATCTACCTAAGAATTAGGATACAATAACTTAAATTATTTGAAAAATCCCAATTATAATATCCCCTTGAATAATGAGCATGGAGAACTACTCATCGAATAGCATGGGCGCCGACGTTTTAGAAGTCCAAACCGATGATCTTAGTCAACAGCCACAATCATCTGCACCACTGTCACCGACTATGTCCATCTCGTCGTCATCGTCGTCGGCGTCGTCGGCTGACTCTCAGGCGTCCTCGACGTCAGATACAAATGCTGCGATTGCCGACGACGAGGTAGACCTGATGCTCGATTCATCGTTAGTGAAAAAGCGCCAGCCAACGCATATAGAGAAGAAGAAAATTGTGATGAAAAAACGTGGTCAAGATTATTTTGAAGTTTTACCAGAAGGTTGGATTGAGGTAACACACTTTAGTGGAATGCCATTGTATTTGCATAAACAATCACGTGTATGTACATTAGCTAAACCTTATTATTTGGGTACGGGCAGTGCACGCAAACACGAAGTGCCCATATCGGCCATTCCTTGTCTACAATATCGCAAAGAGCTCGACAATGATGAGAAAAGCAATGAGGAAAGTTATTCACCCCCCGAAACAACGCCACTTGAGGACGGTGAGTTGCCAGAGAGTCCAGTCAAAAGCAGTGCACCGATCGCTCGTGTTGAAACAGTACTAGACCATCGTAGGAAAAAGTCACTGAATTATATCGATCTTAGGGAATATTGTAAAAACTTATTCGAATTTCGTGAGATTACAATTCGTAAATTCAAAACATGGTCCGATCGTCGGCGACACAATCTAGAATTACGAAAACAAAAGCAACGACCATCCTTACCTGGTGATACTAAATTAATAACTTGCTCATTGACGCCCAACGACCAAGATTCCAATTCAAATGGTGTGCGAAAAGAGTTCATCATGAATCCGGCGGGTAAATCGTGGGTTTGTATATTGCATGAATTTGTTCAACACAAAGAAAAAGTACAACCTAAGTATGTTTACAGAGAGCTCGAAAATGCGAGCAGTCCTTACAGTGCCACAGTTATCATCAAGGACATGGAGTACGGAGTCGGCTATGGCAGTAGTAAAAAGTTGGCCAAACTTGAGGCCGCCAGAGCCACGGTGGAAATTTTGATCCCCGACATGAAAGCCCTGATGCCGGATAAAGTCAATAAGTCTGGTACCGTCAATTCCACGCATGATCTTAAATTTTTCGAAAATATTAAAATTGAGGACAGTAGAGTTAGCGAATTGTGCGCTAAAGCAGGACAACAGTCACCGTTTCAAATCTTGAACGAGTGCCTTAGGAGAAATTCTGGCATGACAGAGACCGACATCGAGCACGATGTCAAGATGGTCAGGCACCAAAAAAACGAGTATTTCATGCGCGTTGGCGAGCATTCGGTTCGCGTGCCGTGCAAGAACAAGCGTGAGGGTAAGCAGCGCGCCGCCCAGGCCATATTGCAATTGATGCACCCACAGGTGACCTCTTGGGCTGGTCTGTTGAAAATGTATGGTCGTGGTTCATGCAAGACACCGCGCGAGAAAAAAGAAGAGGAGCAAAAAATCACTGAACTCCAAAGTATGGCCAGTCCAAATAAGCCCAATTATCAAATACTCAACAAGCTTCGTGAGGAAATGCTCAAGTTGCAATACACCTGAGGACTATGTATATCGTTCCACCAGCGTTTTGTGTATTTACGCTCCTCTGGCCAATAAAGCCATCTAATTATTATTCGCTTGCAAATGTGTGTGTGTGTGTGTGTGTGTGTGTGTGTGTGTGTGTGTGTGTGTGT
>JAIFTH010000247.1:0-40747 GCA_019968535.1 Fragariocoptes setiger
GCAATAGTTCGCACATGTGCACGAGGCGCCAAGTGTGCACATGCGGTTGTACACAAGTGTGAATGTGCACCACATGTTCACGGCACGGCGTCACAAGCACGCACGCAGCCACTGTGTCAGTGGAATTGCACACGCATTCCACACGTCACGTATGCATCATGCGCAGGAGCAAGAATTATTTTACAAAAACATGCCCAAACACGAGTCAAGATTTCGTTCAGCAGCGAATTTCACTCGAACTGTCATTTTGTGATCGCGATCAGCTGTTCCTACAAAGATTTTTATTTCAACTCTGAAGTTTAAGAGCGATTCTGGCCATTTTAACGTATCGATGTAGTTATCATTATTGTTTATAACTTTATTACGATCGCAATTATAATATCGATCATGTCTTCGTCGCTAGAACTACACGCCGAGCTCGAACGCGGAGTATATTTGGTCAATGAAACCATTAGGGGGACAGTTAGTTATACCAATCGAGATAGCTCCAACCAGCGACAGATAGCGTGGTCATGTGTTCAAATTAATTGCCATTGCTTGACGAGCAGCACCAGTAACGCTTTGCCCTCTGACTCTACCAGTGTTACATCATTCAACAACGCACATCATGCAAACAATACCCTTTTGTTCTCCACCAAGCCTAACATCCTATTCTGTGATATGATATTGGAACCGTCCGAGACGCGAACGTTTACATTTTCCGACACGATTCCAAGTCAAGCACCTCCATCTTTTAGAGGAATCTATTTGCGCTACACGTACTCAGTTTGTATTGGTACTCAGCTCATAAATTGCCCCGTAGAATTTATAAGACTGCCCTTACGCATTCTCACGACGCCAAGCGACACAGCCTTAGCTAGTGCGCTGGCAACATTGTCAATCAACTCTTCAGTTGATTCTGGCACTGCAAATTCCTCTTCTGGTACCAGCTCTTTGTTTAATGGTAGCGAAGCATCTACAACGAAAGAAGACACCGACTGTGAAAGCAGCCAATTGGAGCGCGAGCGGAGAAACATGCTGGGGCGCGTGCGGGACATGACCATTAATCTAATCGACAATTTAACGTCTCAACGAACAATGAACACATTCTCAATAGGCAGTCAAAAAGGTCGCGTAGCGCGATTTACTTTGCTCAAGTGCAATTTCAAGCTAGGAGAGGATATAATCGGTTTGTTTGACTTTACCGATTCGACTCAGCCGTGTGCGCAATATTCTATCACGCTGCAAAGCGAAGAAATCTTCCTAAAGCGCGGCAGTGCAATAACAAACTATTGTAATTATAGCGAATTTTGTCTGGATATTAGTCAAACACAGATGATATTGTCGATTCCATGGAATGTTACGCCCTCATTCGAAACCGACTCCGCATCTCTGAATTGGAGGCTCCACTTTGAGTTCGTCACTGCCAAATGTGATGAAGTGAAAAATAGCACCCGTATATTGCTCGATAAGCACGGTCACGTTCGCATGAGTCCACATGAGCTTAATGTTACCACTATGATCTGGAATCTCCCAATTAGACTATTTCCCTCTTGCCGGCAGGTTCCTATTGGCCGGCATCTAATGACTTCTAATATACCTGCTCCAAAATGAACTTATTCTCGATACGAATATCTAATTTTGAGTTGAATTGATACGAAACTTTCTGAAGTGACCTTGACTGCGTACGTCTTTGTTGTTCACATAATTTCTTAGGTGCGTGAGCCTCTGAACATCGAATGATGCAACATCTCAATGTACTGGGCTCAATGTATGATGGGTAATTCACCATCGACAATTCGTGTCTTATGTCGTCATGAACTACCAGCTAGCACCACTGATTACAGCTCTTCATCGGTCACGTCGTGGCAACTCTTGATGCATGACCAAACGACGAATTTTTCGTGGTCATCAAATTTATTTATTCCGTCCGAAAACACAGATGTCAGTACGCGATATTACAGACGACGCTCAACGTTTTGGGACAATGTGTTGCCCCACAACGCCAATGCTATGGCACGTTTGACAGGTTTGTGGCCATAAACTGAAGGACATATTGAGGCCATGATTCGCTCGAATATGTTGGGGTCTTTTGAGAGATTGACGATTCTCGAGATATCTTCGTCAACCATAGTTTGGCTGACAGAAGTCCAATCTTCTTTACGGATAATGTTGTTGGCCATAATGACAGTGGAAAATACAGGAAAACCGTTGGCTATGTTCAACGAACCATCATAGGTGTTGCTGTAGATGCCAGTGAGATCGATTTCGTCACCTGGGCGGCAACTGTCACAGAGATCACCCAAGACGATCACATCTTTGGCACGGGGCACTCGTCCGGCGCTGATACGGCCAGGAGACTCTTGAGTGGTCAATCTTTGATTGTTTTCTTCTTACTTTCAGGTTTCAATTGACTGGCATTCACTGAAGCTAACTGTATCCGCTCTAAAATGAGTACATTTTGGTGATGGATCTCTGCTATTTTTTGTTCTAATTTTTTTAACGTACCAACCGGAATTCCAACTACTGTAATATCATTGAGCAGAGATCGAGTATCACGTTCTTGTTCTTTCTTCTCTCTCGGATGTTCCTTGGACATGATATCATTATTAGACATTGATCGGCGTACAACCTTTGATCGTTCAGAATGAGATCTCTGTAATGATTTAGCTGCCTGTGATGAGGATCGTCTTTGAGTGTCTTGACAATTATTACCACCTTGTTGTCCCCTTAATCGAAAATTAGAAGAAACGCGCCGTGTAGTGCGCGTACTAGCACGTGCGCGTGAATGAGAATTCGACAGAGATTGAATATTATCAGGCCATGCCAGTATATTGTCGGTGTTACGCTTGTTTGTCGATGTTTGAGTAGCCGCTTTGCGCTGGCAATTGTTTATTCGAGACGCACCTCTTAACGGCCATCCTGTCCACGCATGCATTGCGCCTTCAACCGTCTCATTTCTGGTACCCTCGAGATTCTCGTTAAAATCTGGTGTAAGACCATCAAGTGTTTGTGGACGGGACTGATATATTCGTGATAATTCTTTTCCCGGGCCCCGGTCATGTGCATCAATTGAATTGTGGCCCATAGTTAGGCTTTGTACATCAAGAGCTCTTGTATTGTGTGAAGAAGACCAATTGTTTCGCGTGTTGAGTCCAGTTGAGACTGGTCTAATCTTTGTTGGTTTGTAATTGATACGCATTTTGAGGCACTGCAAGTGCCTATCTAAATTTGTATCGTGAGCGTCTCGTTTCGCTTGCTCGGCGGCATGTCTCTCTATACACCATGGAATATGTCTAGCGGCTGTGTGAACATTAAATTGCCTCTTACACGCTTCACAACGCACAAAACCCAAGCGCTGTCTATCGCTCTCTATCAATGTTTTCTTGCCTTGATGAGCTAATGTCTGCTTCTTGTGCTGACTATGTGACTCTCGTCTCCCGATCGATGATGATCGAGACGATGAAGAAGCGCAACGACTAAAGTCTCCTTGCCCAGTCAATCTGTGCGCTTTGGCTTGTTGAGGTAACTGATTGACAAATACCATGTTGAGGACTGACAAGTTGCACTCGAGTTACAATAACACACGATGCCCTCAGGCAGCTCTAATTTGTCATATGGCACTTGTCGTTGGTTGTACAAACTATCAAGACTTATTGAGCAGGCCTCTTTGATTGCCTGCTCGAAAAAGGCATTTTCACAACCTGGCCGTATTCTGGTTTTTTATTAAGAGCTCGACTCTCAAGATTCTCTTCAGACAGTATTCCTACCAGCAACTCTATGAGTGTGAAGAAATATTCAACTCACGAAGAGTCGATAGAAGTGACGAACTTAACTAAAAACAGTCGCCAACTATTTATCGCTCTTTGCTTTTGTTTTCGTTTTTTTTGTGTGAATAAACTCTACGTTGGCCAAATATTGTCGCCGCAGGCTTTCTTTTTCCTAGGATGACAAGCGTCGCAATTTCGTCCTTTGTGTTGTGTAACTAACTATTGCGCTGTATCCGATGTTAGCTGTGCTTTGCAGTTCAGCTGTCCAAAGCTATTGGCTCGACAGTTTGAGAGTAATGCTTGTCAAGCTCCAAACACGAGTTTGGAATTAAAAATTGAGGCAACAAAAATCCTCTGACTTATAGAAAAAGTGACGACGAGCGATGCAGGGAGAAAATGGAACAAAAAGAGTTATTAGTTTCTTGGCATAACAGTACAATGTAGTGACAGACAATGCGTGCGCACGATGTTAATCACAATTTAGTTTCATTTTGCACAGTTTTCTTCTGCCAACGTTATCTAGAGCATGGGATCTCACTCACATGTTGCCGCCAGACAAAAACCTCTTCGGCGGTCGGAAGTACTTGAAAAGCAGAGCCTTAGCTTAGTGTCAGATCTCATCAAAAACCACCGTGCCTTGCCAGTGTCTCTTAAAATCTCTCTGATGTCATGTAAATATTTTGAAGGTTCACAGGAAATTAACACGCCACAGCGAAAGCCATTTTGATTGGACATGTTTTCGGGTACAAATTTCTCGTCCGATTAAAAAGAGGTGAATCTATACTAAGAGTAAGTCAGCTAGTAGGTGAATAACTGAGTGATTCTCTTGAGCCTACAAAATTTGTCGTGCTGTGTCGATATGCGATCTGACACTCGAGTATCACAAAAGTCCTGCCTACGATGCTCAAAGTGGCAACCTTGCTGGCTTGTGATGATGGCACCTAGCGATGCGTGAGCTATTATCACTGGCTCTTATATCTTGATGCCTCCATTTCGATTTGGCTATACTTGTAGTCCACAGATGATCGTCGCTCAAAGTAGAAGCTTAAAACTAGTTTCAGTATAAAGTTCAACTTTCAACTAGCGTCGGCAACTTGTCAGTTAGTCAGCCCTAGAGCACTCCCAAGTGTCTAGGCCGACCCGACAATCGGCTGTGTGTTCGTCGCTCATTCGAGTGCCTTGAGACTCGACTCAAATATGACACATGATCATCACTCATGCGTTGTGCTGACGACGCACAACCACCACCAATCAATGCATCGCAAATCCAAGATCCCGACTGCTGGCCCAGCTCTCGCGCTTCGACGCCTCATTCACATGAAATGTTCTCTGTGTTAGAGGATTGGGTCACCTCTATGTGTGCTCAGCTAATGTTTAGCTGGCTCTGCTGATGTCTACAAGAACGACGTCAATCGTTGCGACATTGCAGCACATGGTGCATCTCAAACTCTTAATCATCGATTATCTTAATCTTGCAATTGCGAGCCCTATGCTCAATCGACAGCTCTAAGAATGAGGCTAAGGAGACTGGTATGGCGAAACCAAGACTGATACAACATTAAGGCACCATCCAATGATATTGCAACAACGATGCCATGTTCTCGCTGATGATGCTCTTTCAGATGATCGCCAATCGGCGTCTGTGATCATCTAGTGATTTGAAGGGGTCATAAATCTCGTCGGCAAATTAATCAAATCTGATGTTGCAATCTATGTTCAGATGGGACAATATCGGCAAACTCAAGTTCGACACAAACCCTTCTATCATTGTTTGAATGAACAGCTCTCTAATTAGATTTTTTAAATTGCATCACATGGTAAGCGAAAGAGCAGGTGCTAATGTATGACAAAAACAAATATAACATCAGCTTTTTCAATGGAAAATTTGCATGCCTTTCTGTTTCGCAATGACTTCAGTGGTGGAACTAAATCTCTATATGCCTCGCAATTTATATTACCAGATACAGTGCTCGATCGCTCGCATGGAAGATCACATTCACTACGGAATCAGTTTGAGGCGAATCTATTCATTGGACATAAATCGCATCGTCACATCATACGGCGTGCAACTCTCAGTGAATGAAAGATTATGTCCCATGAGCTGAGGTCACGTGGCGATGGTCCGTGCTTTATCGATGATTTCGTGAAAGCTTCAGCTTAAGAAGGATTGGCCACATTCAAGTCCTCGAACTCCTCCTTTTCAAGTTTTAGCTCACCACTTTTTGCGTTTGCTCTTCTCTGTTTATACCGTTTGTGGCGTCTCGAATGAGCTTGTATGAATATGTATACTTGTTTGCGTCATTTCTATCCACGTCTTGATGTGCATCACCATATCGCCTCGTATAAGTTACGATGGGATACCATACTAGGAGATGAGATTTGGTTGGCATCGATAAGTGCCAAGCAGCTGTAGCTCATAGCTTGTATCGTGCTAGAAAGGTTGTAAAACTTTCTGAAGCGTTCGACATCATCTAGCCTCTATCATGTCTATTATGATGCAAACATTCAGAATAATCATTGCATCACAGTGGATGCGTCACACTCTGATACTTGATTTGGTTACAGGCATGAACATCACGGGAAGTGATTCATATCGTCTCTTATTCTCCTATCACCGGCAAAGTGCTGATGCACATTCCATTTTTAATGCGAATAATCCCGTCAAAATGATCATTCGTGTTGCTTGCGAGATCGTCCAAAGCACTCAACACGATATGTCCTTGAGAAATGGACCTTGAGAGGTTCTAGAAAGCTTGAGAAAATCCACCAGCATGGTTCACGAAAGAGCTTGCCAATCAGCTTGCTGAATCTATCATCATGCTAGTCGTGTTAGTGGACCATCGAATTATGACCATCAACACTTCATTCAGATATTTCTTGTGCTCCTTCTTATTCCTGAATAATTGAAAAGAATTCTAACGGGAATCCTCGCGTCAAATGTATGTATGTAGGACAATTCTTGTGCAGCTCTATACTTGTACATATTAACGACGTTCAAAAAGAGTGAGACTTAAGTCTATTGATGATCAAATTATATCTTCTCAACGTCATTGAATGTATTTTTTTCGTTTCAAAAGTTGTTCACTGCAAGTTAACCTGCTCAATCGAATAGCTTCTTCGAAATTGTATCAAGGATTGGTCACGAGCTGCAAGCCACACTCGCCGCGGAGCTTCAATGAGTGGCCTCTTCACCTCTCTTCAATTTTCTCTTTCAAACTCGATGATTCAACTAAAAGGAGTAGTAGCTGAATCAAGTATACTTTTCTCACTTGAGAACATGTAGCCTTGACTGGGCACTATATAGTGTTAAACATTTCCCGAAGTCGATGACAATCGACTTCGGTAACTCTTTTTGTAACTCTACAAACACACACTTCTTACCTCCTTGTAATTCAACTAACGTGGCTTTCGTGAAGTTTTCTTAAAGTAAGCTTCGTTTGGAAGCTAAAGGATTTTAGCTGTAAAGGATTTTGTAGAGATAAATCTGTATTTTCATCTTATTGCCTTGTCTCGTATAAACGAGACTACGAATAGAAAGGCCATCGCTGCTTTCAACTAAATGCCGATGTTAAGCTATCAGCAGCACTCAGAACGCTCAAATATGTACCAAAAGGCTTAGAAATCCTCATAATACTTCATTAGTGGGTGGTGTTTGGCTTCCACCGCAAGCAACGAGTCCATTCTTTGACATAACACCGCAACATTTGACTTGATAGCGCTTCGAGATTTACTCCCACACACCAAACTTAGTCTATCTGCACACATATCGGTATTTTCGAATGTAGTAGTCAGTAAGCACGATCACATAATCTGATGGAACTTGGGTGCAGCGTCCAATCACAATTATAATCGATCGGCAGCATCAACGGTGCTACTTTCTCCGAATCCATGTGTGTAAGTGCATGAGGCCTTAATTTAGTCCCCTAAGCTTAGTATTGAGAACACTTTGCCGATTACTTAGCTTTGACGCAGTCAACTCAGCCTTATGAACGATGCCTCAGTGGCTCAAGCACAAGCTGGCACGTCTACGCTTAAATTCAACTCGACCTCAAACACGATGCGACAAAAGCCGCGAGAAGGCGAGCACTTCCTGAACTACCGTTATCCCCTCGGCACAAGCTCTGCAGTGCGAGTGCTTTTGTGTCGTATGGATTCGTTGGTCACGTTGTTGTTGCTCTTGTTATTGCTGTTGTCGCTCATTAGGTGATGTGGTGCAAGCATGCGACACGAGCCGTGAAAATGGCCAAACTGATTTTTGTGCCTGTGCGTCTTGTTTCTCTTTGTTGTCGTTGTTGTTATTGTTGGTTGGATAGCTAAACATTTTCGTGTTATTGGTAGCTCAGCATTGCATGCATGGCTCCTGCTAGATGACGAGAAACACGCGTCGTTTGTTTCCCCGAGGACGTGAACGCAAGACGATTGATTGCCATCGCTGGCCCCACTGTGGCAAAATCACCCGCTTATCCGTACACCGCTCATCTCTGATTTTGTTCATCGCACAAATTCGAGATACCAAGAATACTCCACACAAACTCTATGAACTGTATGGAACTGTGTGCTCGGTGATAGTAGCCGACATCTTCACAACAAGCTTAACAATACATAGCAGCTAGTACCAACACTTAAATGGTAACGCGACAAAACGGGTCCATTCGAGTAGGCACACCGACTGTACTGAACACTACACAAATAATGATTCTAGTTGGTCGTTTGTTTGGTATTGTACGATCAGGATGTTGTTGTTGTTGCTAGTATTTGGTCGATAAGTCTTGAGTGTGCCTGCACATCATGAACTATTGTTCGACGATTTAAAATCTATAAATTGCTGTTGCGAGTTGACTTTGCCTTATGTCTAGTTCCTTTCTTCTCTGCCCTTTTTTCTCTTTTTTTCTCTCTCTCTCTCTCGCTTTGATCTTGAGATGGTCATCATCGACAATGTCTGTCACAGGCGGCGCGTGCCTTATCGGAGCTCGCATCCTCGTCAGTGTTGCCTATTCAACCTTGGCTTCTCAAGTTTGTCGGGCGATCCTGAAGGCCTGTACGTGTTGCAAAAGAGAACGGTAACAACTGACCATTATTGTCGTCATTTCTCTCGCTTCATCAGCTGTCTTCCTTCTTCTTCTCTCTTGTTCGTCAAACGAAACAGTACTTACTCCTAGCAATCATTCATTATATTGGATGTCACACACTTGTTCATTTTTTTTCACAGCAATATTTGGAGTGGGTTCCGATTAAAAAATTTCAACTCAAACTTGATCCAAGTGTCACATTCTTCCGGCAAACGAGTTGGGCAATGATAATATCATCGTCAGCTTGGTAGTATTGATTATTGGTGTTCGTGCCTCGGTTTCTATATTCTTTCCGTTGTCGTCCATTGTCACACATCTTATGTCAAATATCGAGCTCAAAAATCGTAACATTCATTGACTTTCCAGAGCTTTATAGCTTCAAAGTGCAAAGTTCATTTCTTTCACATGAATCGAACTTCAACAATAAAACTCAAAGCTTTGCGAAATCAATTCGACATCTGTTTTGAGTTGTCAACATTGGTGCTAGTGAATAGCGAACAAGAGTCAGTTTCCCTAGTGAAAAACCAGCTTGAAAAATCCGCCTACTTGAATGATATTGGACCACACCAAAAATTTTTGTATCTAGAATTGTACTTATTCTTCGATTCGATTCTATCTAGTTTCATACCGAGCTCTGAACTGATCGAACTAACTTGATTTAACACAAGTGTACACAAGAACTGTTTAGCTGTATGACAGATCTGCTATATTGCTTGCCAGCTGGTGCTTGAAAAGACGGGTGTTTGAACCTAACGAGATAATAGTTTGTGTCCATCGTTTTTGTTTGGCCGGCACATTGTTTTCGTCTCAAAGGAATGCAAACCTACATGAGTGAAGAAGATCCATGTAGCGCTTTGCAGTGTAGCTCTCGTATAGCATTCTATCTGTCTGTTGTTTTTTTGACAACTTTTCGCTATGTTCCGTGCACTTTTCGCGTAATCTAGTCGTACTATTCGACAATCGTCGTAAATGCGCGCTATGGTACCTATGGGAATCGTAATTTAACCAGCTGGACTATCTCACTGCCCACTGTATGCTTGAACTGCTTTCGTGGGTACAATCACATGTGTGCGTGTGCTCGCAGTTTGTGCCTCAATTGTATCCGAATTCGAGCCTATCGTAAATGATCAGAGATTCGTCGATCTCTGTAAACTCGGCATATACATTCTCAACTTGGGCAAGTTTATCGACTTACACCAACAGTGAGTCTGATCCATACGTTATATGATGAGACTAAATAATACAATAAGACACTCGGAATCGGTTCAGATTAACGACGTGTTGCGGCCTCGTATTGTATGTAAACGCTTTTCAGGTACCTTCGTGTTGGTCGCCACTGCTGAACTTAATTTTTTGATTCTTTTCTATTTCATATAATTTAATTCGCTTCTTGTACATTTTTGAAAAAAAACCCAACTTTAAATGATCAGGCCACTACATGCATAATTCCTCAAGATAAATATGCTGGCTTTGACGATTCTGGCGAATGGTTTGTTGGACGCCGAAGATGATCGGCGCGCTATCTCAATAAAATTGCATTCGATTCGCCAGACAATCAACACCAGGCAAGGAATTCGAATATACAAACGTCAGGCAAGCATGTGAGTGTGCATCGATTGCTTGTCTTTTTACAAGATCGAATCTAATCGGCGTGTACAACAAATGTATGCTTATAGTGTAACAGAGATGATGGGTTTGGGTCGAGCACACAGAAGAGAAAGCAAAATATCTTTTGCATTTTGCTTTTTTTGAACTCACACTTACATGATATCACGAAAGATTTGTATAGTAAGAAGTGACTAAGAAATAGTGAAACAATTTTTACTTGGATCAGGCCGGCCTCAGAAGCTGGTAGCTGTTCTATAACTAAACACATAGAGACAATCTGTGACACATATTCTTTGTAACAGCGATCCAAGCGCCTGATAACAACAACAACAAAATGTACTTGGAAAACGTCTATCGATTGGATTTTCAATCTGATACAATGCACAACAAAACCCACACACATTTCTTATCGCATCAACTTGTGCCGATCAAAATGACTTACAATAAACTTGTAACATTACTATTCTTAACTTACCTTCGATGGATGGTTTATGGGACACAACTTGGTGGATGTAAGATTACGTGAAATAAGAGATTTTCTCTTTTCTCGTCGGACATTAATTTATACTAGATTGTTATTATTGCACTAGCGATCGTTTCTCGTCGTCGCAACTATTATTGATCATCTACGGCACCGCTGTCTGACTGAACATTGTATATTTGTTTCAAAAACCGTTAGTAATCATTGATTGAAACCTAAAGTGTGCATTGAAAACACACTCGACTGATACAACTAGAATTAGGTCGATCAATAGCATCAAAATAGGAAGCTGGTATGAATGGTTGTCATGGTTGTGCGAACACAAGCACAAATGATCGTGAGAGATCGACACAATACGTACAGAGCAGATATTGATTCATTTGATTGGATAGACGAACGTATTGAAAGCTGAAGACACATTAAATGCTGACACGCGACATTTCGTTCTCTCTCTCTCTCTCTCTCTCCTTCGACATGCCTACACACATTGATTATCAGTAAAATAGAGAAAAGTGACTGAAAATAAAGGTTCGTGGATTGTGTTGAGAATGACATTGAGCTTTATTTTCGTTTATCAATCAGTAACAAGCAGATTTATCGATGTGGGCACACCTCACGTTTGCCTAGCAACTGTCAGAATCGGCACCCACGTGTACACACATACGCACGCACAAAACTTCCGCCAGACATTAGTTCGTGAATCCCAAACATAAACGCACACACTCATACGATCATGAACACGTGTGCACAAATGTGGAATTATTCAAACGTACTGCGAGCCTCTCCTGCTTGAGGCGACACCACGACGCTTTGTTATGCCTGTATATTAAATAGCTACTAAAGGCTTATATGGGCTGATACTCTTTGTTCACTGAGCGTGGTGGTAACCGCAAGCACATAGCCTCACACAAACACACACTCACACATTACTGAGACTACGACCAAAAGCATATGGTGCAGCATGCGTGTGCCAAAACAATGAGAATGAATGAATCGATGGTCCGATGAATTGATTCCACGTTTGTTAGATCCGATTGAGTATCCGGTTTTGTTGGCCAGTAGCTGTTGGTCGGTTGACTAGCTACCACTGGCTGATGGCTGTTCGTGTGTGAGTGGCTGTGTGTGTGTAACTGGTTAGCTGGGGTGCGCTATTTTGGCCCCTTACACTGTTTGGCAGTTACATAATCTTTCAGTTCAATTCATCAGGGCATGGTATTTATGTACCTGTGCCGCGGAAATCTCACTATAGTGGACAACCCAAAGGAATCGCTAATCTCGTTCGCTCGAGGAAACAATTGTCGAACAACAGCGTGCGCTCACGAGAGAAGGCGAACGAACCTGGCGGGCGGACGGACAGGCAGTCTCCGTGTGTCAGCCATAATACTCAGGCACCCGAATTGTGTGTATGTGTGCATTACCAATTGCGTATGTATTTGCGTCGGTATGTGTAAAGCAAAATAAATAAACCCGAACACGAAGCAGCAGTGGCAGCAGCAGCCAACACTAGCTGACTGACCGAATGACTGACTGGCTGTTTGGCCGACTGACTAACTAAGCGGTACGCGTTCCAATTGTGATCCAACTCCGATTGCTAGTCATCAAAGTGGCTGACTGGCTTGCTGGCTGATACGATGGTGATGCCCGCGGTTAAGATTACGGTGCGAGAGTGAGTGCGCGTCAATTAGTACGTGTCCATTCCAAGTTTATCACATGTTTCGTTGAGCCTGCCCCATAAAACAGTCCGAGGGCTCAAAAAAGTACTACTATAACTAGCCAACGATGCCTGGCAACAACGAAGCGTCCAACGCTGTGCCTATGACGCTTTGATTGTGTAATTCATCGCAAAATTTCACGTACACGCCAGAGCGTGCGCCCACGTGCTGAAAGTTGCTCGGCAGCGTGGCGCGCGTATCGAGAGCTTCCTGGCTGTCGTAAAGAGTTGGTGCCGATGAGAATATTGTAATTGTGCCCACAATACACGCGAACAAAAACACAATCAGAAAGATGCGATCGATCACGAGTGCAATGTATTTCCAATTTTCTTTCACCTGGTTATCGGTAGTGATCAAAAATAATCGGTATATCAAAGAGAAGGAGAAGAAGAAGACACATATTAGAGAGAAAATCAGATTCCATGTCAGATATGCATGCTATATTGACGTAATGCAACGGTTCACTGAAGGCTCCTGAAAGTTGAGTATCAAATTTGAACAACACTTACACTTTCAAATTCGTCCAAATTGTCGATATGTTGCGCAATAAACATTGCGCTCACGATGGCTCGATCAATGTCTTTGTAAGCCTTGTAATTGTTGGGTAACTGAGGCACGATTTTCGGTACAACATTCGTTGATTGAGCTAAATTCGGTTGCGTTGCGGTCTGTGTTCCCACGACAATGAGCTTAGATTGCGCCAAGCTCACTTGTGACATTGGTCGCGGCAACGATCTCATCTGAGGCACGTGCGATCGTGCGCTGTGCGGCGTCGAATCAATGGACGTGGCAAAGTGACAGGCAGTACAATTGTTGGAACTGACAACTGTAGGCCCAATAGAACGAGGTACCATGGCCAACGCGGGTGTGTGGCAACGATAGGCAGCATTGGCGTGGGCGGCCAGCACAGCACGACGTCGCACGTCGGCTGTCCGATGGTTCACCAGCGTTTGTGCGTGTGTCGTATTGTGCGGCTGTTGTAACGCGCCGGTGGCCGACATGTCTAGTCGATGATCGTGACTACGAGAGCGTGGCAAACTTTGCACTGCACCTGTTGGTGTGGTGAAAGAAGCGTGCAGCGTGGGCGTGGCGGCCCAAGCCAACATAGGCGTCTGAGCGACAGTTGAGGTCAACAATTGACGGGACGGCACGTACGACGACATCGGCAATGGCAAAGGCGACGGCGATTGACCAGCGTTCAGGGCTAGCGTGGCGGCACTCAACTCGCGTACCTCACTCAATTGGTGATGATAGTGGCGTTGTTGTTGCTGCTGTTGGAGCTGCAATTGGAGCACTGAACGAGGTGGTGGAGGAGGGGGTGGTGTTTCACGCGATGCAACAGACAATTGCTGTCCTGTCTGAGACTGTCCAGCGTCTGGTGTTGATTGCAACTGCTGACGCACTGATTGCACTTGGAACGGACCACCGCTTGCACTCGATGAGCTAGTCACAGGGCCCAACGCGATGCCAGCGAACGCCGAGCCCAAGCCGAGGCGCGCCGCCGACGCAATGCCACTGGCTAATTGAGGTGTGTGCTGCTGCTGGCGTTGCTGCTGGCACGCCACACAGGCACCCATACCCATGGCCGGTCGATAGAACGTATAGGCACCTTGATTAGATTGATGCTGAGACGAGCGCATCAAGTGTGTGTCGCCTTGATTGTGCGAATAATGGTTCAACACTGAACTAGAGCCCGTGGCACCGCCCAAAGTGGTGCTGGCATCGCCTGTTAAGCGTGAAATCGTCATCTGCCCCAATGGTATCACCGCATGACTGCAACGACGCACCGGCCCGATGCGCCATTGATTCATGCTACAAATGCTCGCACGTGCCTGAAAGTGATCGTGATAATCGTACACTGGTTGCTCATCATTTGTTTCACTAGCGCCAGTGTCAGAGCTTGCGCTTGTGCTGCTGCCGCTGCCGCTGCTGCTACCACTTCCACTGCTACTATTACTACTGCTTCGGCTGCTATGCCTACTGCTAGCGCCGCTGTTGTGGGTATTATTGTGATGTGCGATGCTGCTAGCGGTTGTGGTGCCACTGTGAGCGCTGCTATCACGATGCTGTTCGTTGGTGCCACTGTTAGACATTGAGCGCGCGTTGCACGAAGGCACTACCTGTCGCGATGAGCTGCGTGCCGCGCGCACCGCCGCGTCGTGCAAGCGCGGCACCAGTGCCAGTGTGACACCGCTCGCCGCGCTCGCCAGCCTATCCAACGTATCGTGGCTGGCTTTTCGGCCTGATTGCTGCTGCTGCTGTGATCGTTCTTGGCGTCGATGTTGGCGGCGCTCGCGTCGCCGCCTACGATGCCGTCTGCGCTTGCGTCGTCGCTTACTCTCCTTGTTGCGACGATTCTTGCCCGACGACGACGGATTGATGACGATATTTTGCGGCGCCATTTTAACTCCTCCTATCCCGCTTGCTGCCGTCTGGTCCTGAGAAGCTGTTCGCGGCGCCTCGCTCATGTCTGATCGTTTACTCTTGCTGTGTTGCTGTTGTTTATTTATTTTATTAGTTTGATCATTCATTTTATTTGGCGGTGGTCGATTGTGATATGCACTGTTGTGTGCGTACACTAATTGTTCGGGCAAAATAGGCAACGTGGCATTGGGCAACGGAACGTTCGTCGACGAGCTAACATCGGCTGCTTGTTGGCCGCTACTGTTCGTAGCGGCACTAGTTTGTTTATATTGTGGCTTATTGAGCAACAAATACGCGGGCAATATATCGATGCACCACGTTTTTAGCCACACGGGCATCAAATGCGTGGACGGCGTACGAAAATGTACGTTGAGCACAAATACTGTAATTATTACGCTGATTGTAATAAGAA
Organism: Fragariocoptes setiger; assembly: GCA_019968535.1. NCBI lineage: Eukaryota > Metazoa > Arthropoda > Arachnida > Trombidiformes > Phytoptidae > Fragariocoptes > Fragariocoptes setiger. Next base: position 15,456 of record JAIFTH010000247.1, read on the forward strand.
ACATTGTAAAAACAAGATATTTGCCCAATAATGGCATGGCCAACGATGTTGTTGGTATGGTCTCGAGTAAAACGAGCAAAAAGAATATGAGCGACACTAGAGTAGATATTGTCAAGGTCACCTAATTAATATGTGTGGGTGTGTTAACATAACATACGGAAGAACATGAAGAAAGAGGATTTATTCATCAGTCAATAGTCTCGTTCATCTATTCAAGTCAGGATTGTTATTATCACCTATTGAAAACTTACCTTTTCGCCACTATCCGAGGGCAAGTAAAAGACCAACACCGAGAGGCACGTTATTCCAATACATGGCAGTATCAAATTGACTATGTAAAACAACGGCTTACGTCGCATTGTGATCTTGAAAGTCACATCGAGCCAGATAGTGTCAAGGCAGCACGAGTAACGGCTTTCACTGCGCGTCGCTGGAACATCCATAATGTCCCATTCGACGTTCCTGTAATAATCGGTTAAATCCATACCGTTAACTACCACGTTAGTATTGTTGAGCTCGTGTGCGTGCCTCAAATCAATGAGCGAGCCATCGTGAGTCCAAGTACTGTGGCAGCACCGAGTGTTTGTGAGTTAGTCGACCACATGATGAAATGAAAGATGAAGACAAAACGTGTTAACTTCTAGTCGCACTTTCTACTAGCGTGCGACAAAACTTGTGCCTAGACACCGTTGCGTGTATTTGGCACGTCAAACAGAAAACATCAATCAAGTCTCAACAACCACGTTCTTAATTGATTTGTTCCCTCTCATAGCTGATGTTGATGCTGTTGCTATTGTAGGGTCCACGGTTGATGGCAACACCAGCACCATTGCCTCAGTATGGCCACCGCTCAAATTAATCGTTGATTGCTATTGATACACATTCTCGGAGCTTTGGATCGACGAGTCTACGATTCACACGCTTCAGCTACATTGGAATAGCAACTGTATCAACGTCGGCAAGAAAGGCACAATATTAGAGTCAACAACAAAGGCAGCACTCAACAACAACTTGAGTATAGACCGATGTGTTCGTGTGTGCGTGTGAGAGAGTTCACAATCGTAGGTCTTGGTGACCTATCGAGCGAACCTACGATTTTGTTCGAGAGACTCTGTTGGTGGTTGCTAGCTGCTTGTCGCTAGTTGCTCGTTGCCAGTCGCTAGGTGTACAGTGGTTGTGTGTGTGTGTGTGTGTGTGTGTGTGTGTAGGGCACCCCCGGGCGTCTCATTACAATCTGTGACGACTTTATCTCTAATCTGTGCCTATGTGCGCGCCTCAAACTCTCAACGCGTGACTTAATTAGATCGCGCATTGTATTGATTGCGAGAGCGCTTAGTGCGTCGCTCTTGTTTGCCATGAAGTGGCATCGCCAAGCCATGAGACAGTCAGCCTACCCAACCAAGCGAACGAACACAAAACGTTGAGAGACCCCTCGGCAATCAATGCAGCGTCACTAAATTCTTGCTAGAGAGCTCCCGGCAAAATGTTTGGAAATTAAAATCGTATAGTTGCGAGCACACAAGCAAGCAGAGAGACAGACAGACAGATACACAAACAGTAGCAGGCCTGATCGATTGCTCATTTAGCGCTAGTTATGCAAATGTCTTGCTGTTGTCTTGATGCCAGCCTGATAGTCAGTCAGTTAGTCTGTGTAGGCGTCAGTGTATTTGATGCAATTCACGGCTGTCAGAAATGAGACACGTGACGAGCACTAATCGTCGAGTGCGCTCGATCGATACAGTTTGCAATGCTGTACGCTTAATCCATTACAATGTTTGCGGCCAGTCGAATGTGGCTCACGAACGTTTCACACAGCCCTTTCAATAACCTCGCCATGAATATATTTACAACATTGTGTGCACACGTTGTTGCTTGTCATAAAGAGCGAACAATATACGTAGCTTCCTAAATTTGTGTATGCATACGATGATATAATGATACAAGATAATAATCAAAACTTACCCGAATTTTAAAAGACAATTTTGCCTATCGAACGGAAAGTAAGTAACATCGATTCCACACGAGCTACGCATTATGGCGGGCGGATTGTAAAGGACACGCCCGTCATAGCGAATTGTGGCCTTGGTCATTGGCGACACATAATAATTACCATCGGCGCTATTGAATAATAGTTCATAGAAGAGATAAAAGGCAAGAATGTTCGTCATTGTTTGCATTCAAATGTTATCATTGATTCATTCTTGTGATGTGAATAATAGATAATAGTGTACACGTACCTGTTATAAAGCACAATATCAGGCAGCCAAAGCTGCTCGGCGGGCACGTGAAGGTCGGTCACACCACCGTACTCTGCTGGATCCCATTTGAGCTTGTAATCGACCCACTCCTGGAAAGATGTAGATGTGTGGTTGGAGGAGAGCGAATTGGTTAGCAATATTTCGTACAGTGCCAACATGAGGTGTAAAATTATCATTCAAATAACAATAAGGCAAGAAGTAATACCAAGCTCGAGCTTCTGTAAACAATCAAACAATAACACTTGAGGAGCAAATCACGAGGCCTTGTTCCAGAGCAAACTAGCACGGAACTACATTGATAAAATTCAAGAGAAACACCCCGAAAGACTCAAGATAAGCGAAAAACAATTGCAACAGAAATAGTAGCAGCAGCGACAGCATCAGCAACGACAACATGAACAACAAGCCGAGTTGATACAAGCAAACGTGACGCTCACATGAAGAAGCCTTATTTGTCCGTTTGTTTGTTTGTCTGCTTCCTAGTTCGGTGCTCGTTCGAACGTTGTTACCAAATTTAGCATTGCTGAGCGAGTCTTTCCGTTTATTTGTTTGTGCATCGACTCTATTTGTCTCTCCGTCGTCTATCCGTCTGTTTGTCTCCATGTCCATCATTGTATTGATACACACTCAGATGAGAGTGATGACAGACGGCGCAAACTAGGGCCCCAGTGCAATGGTCATTGCCTTTAGTACGCTCAAAAGCAAACACGATCGTTATTCTTCAGCTCCCCGATTCATCGACTGTGTGTCAACAAACACACACACACACCCAACTGGACTAAGTTCTTGTCTTCGATTGTTTGTTCGCCGTGTCATCTCCCGTCGTGTCATGCCAATCGCTTTGATTCCCAGTCAACCTTGCTCGACGTCGTACACACCATTGGTCCACTGTGTAGGCGCGTCAATCTTTCTAGCTGGTTAGCCTACCGGATTATCGTCACAACAATTGCTTCAATCGGAATATATCGACTCGCTTGATTGTGTTGGCGTGCATGTGTGTGTGTGTGTGTGTGTGTGTGTGTGTGTGTGTGTGCATGTCTGCTCGCTCGCCCAGACTGGCATAGCTTCTACTAGACCAGCTGACTAACTGACTCACTCACTTGGCCCTCTTGATCGTTTGGCTCTTACTTTGGGCGGCCCTATTTCGTATCTCACTCAACGCAAACGCGCTTTCGTTGTTGCACGAGAAGTCGATGTGAGAAGTTGGCAAATGACGAAACGCCATTGGCTGGATGCGGTCAAGTGCGTGAAAGCATAGCCCAAGATTATCGTCGTTGTGTGATTGACTCGTTAAGGCTGGCTCGTTGCAGCGGCAGTAGCGGTAGTAACTGCGTAGTAGTAGTAGTTGTGCAAGTAGTATTTGAGTGCACAACCACTATCAGTGATAGTGGTTGAGGTTCGCTAGTTGTTACTCTGTATGTTGCAGTTTGGTAACTAAGCTATCAGTCGATCAGTTTAGTGCTCGCTTGACGCTCTCGCATTGAGACAATCGTGACTAGTGATTCGAATCACACGCTTGAACCAATATTCTTCGTTTTTTTCTCTCTCTCGATCCCAGTCAGTTGACTTCTAGTGAGTTTCATCAACTTTTGTCCCTCTAGTTATAGTATGAGATGCTGCTGCCGCCGCTAAGTGTGGTGCTCAAGTGCTTGTGTCTATGTGTGTGAGTACCCTAAACACTTTAATCCCAACTACGCTCGCTACGTCGCTCAGCATTCGTCGTTGTCTTTGTGAAGTCCTAAATATCAACTTTCATCATGCCGGTGCTTGAGTTCTTGTTGTTGTCGTTGTTGTGATACTTGTACGCTCGCGAGCAAGGAAGAATTTTATTTCTCAAACTTTATCTGCCTACATTTTAGCCGGAATACACAGATTCGTGGTCGCGACGGTAGCAAAAGTTGCCAGCACAAGCAGCAGCTAAATCTAGTTCACATCAAGCGAAAATTCGTAACTTGTTTACTGCATTTCAACTACCAGCTAGCCAGCCGGTCAGACAGTCAGTCAGCCAGTTTCATTATGGCCTTGGCTCATCGAATTATATATCGAGGTTGCAGTTGAATAACGTACACAAAACTTTACTCGACTATGAAACGCACAAGCTTGTGTATGTGTGTACAAAAAATAGCAACAAAAACTAAGCTCATGATTGCGCCAGTTGCGCGGCCCGATGGTCAAGGCTGATTCGATGACAAGCGAGGCCCACTTGCTCGGTGGCTCGTTACGAGCGCAGCGACTGAGCCAACCGTCGTCCAGCAACAATAGCGCGATGACTTGCTGCTTGTGTGAATGCAAGCATGACACGCGCCCATCTGCATCTACATTCGATTCAACTCTAACTGACTGACTGGCTGGCCGCTCGGCCGACTGACTACTAACGCGTAGCCTACATTACGACGTCGAACGTACTTTGATTGGGGATCTACCATGACGTGGGATGGAAGATGAGAGAGGGAGCGCCTAGTAGACGAGCGCCATAAGCACGACGCACGCTAACTTATAGAAACAACAAAAGTAGGACAATCAAAAGTAGGTTTTATACTCGAATAAACCCGAATTCATGCATCGGAACACCGCGCGCCTATAGGAAGAACTTGGGCCGTTCGTCATTCGCGCCACGATGATGACGACGACGAGAACGAAAATGACGATGAGCGTGGTGCCGAGCAAACATCATACGTCACCATTGCAGCATTCACACATCGGCACAATTTGCACGTGTCATGCCAGTATTCGCTGACGTGTGATGATCCAACGTACAGGACGTATAGATGATGCGTATGGAACAGTCTTGTGTGTCGACAGATGTCAGTGCACATTTCATTCCATTCGTCAAGATGGAGCTGCATGTGTGTAGGGCGAACTACAAGAAATGAAAATTTATTTACAATATTGTCTCAACTTGTTGATGCCATGACAACACACACGCACACACAAGTAGTATGAGACAAAAAAACTAACTTTGGAAATAAGCCATCAGAAATAGCTTGGATGAATCATACTTGAACGAATGTAGATTTAATTGTGCATCATGTTACGAATGACCTTTGGCAAGGATCACCTCGTTTAGCTAAGCGTGTTCAAGACGTGCTGTGGCACGCGTATTGCTCTTGTTGTTGCTTGTACATTTTTCATTCATATTCTACTCTCATGTGAGTGTCAATAGCTTCTTCCTTTTCCATTTCATTTCATTATGTATACAGTTGCATGCAACGATGTGCATGCTTGTGTCGTCGCACAAACGAAAAATATTTCGTGACACGTCACGCCCGTGATCGATGATTGGGACATATCTCAGTAGACACATTTCGATTATCGAATGTGCGAGCTAGACAAATAGAACAGAACAGAGTAGAGCAGAGTTCAGGAAAGACGAATAGATCGATTGAACGAATAGGCAGGCAAGCAGGAATAGGACAGGATAGCAGACGAAAGGATAGAGTAAAGGCTGAACAGACACGTCAAAATTTTACGCTTCTGTGATTGTTAGTATGCGGGCGCTGGGTGTCAATAGAGTGTGCAAGTAGTGAGCCTATCATAGATTCATGAAGTTAAAAAACGACCAACCAAGTGACACGTGACTTGTCCGTCCCTCTTTTTTGGCTGTCGTTAGTTTGAAAAATCTAACCAGATGCGTCAATTGTTCCAACAGTGTCTGGCTCTTTCGTTGTTAGTAAGCTAAATCGTAGCTAGCTAACTTGATCGCATGCGTGCGTGCGTGCGATGAGCCGCAAGCTTACGCCGATTAGCCTTTGACACCTCGGGCATTGTGCGTCGTCGTCGTCGTCCTCCTCCATGCCCTCGACATCAAATTGGCTTCCTTGAAAGAGGGCGCCGACAACTAGACACACCCGCACAAGAGTATAGACAGTCAGCTTTGCACTGTACAACACTGTAGACAACAGACGACGTTGGCACTCGGAAAGGAACAGCATGCAATTGTCGCCAAGCGACAAACAATCGGCCAAGTGGTGCACGTGCCTTCGCTCCAATCAAGCGGCAAATCGGGGCTGCGCCAGATCTGCTTATCGACGGCGTTGGTGACAAAGCATCGTCCGTTCGTTGGGCATCATGCTTGTATACGAACGACGGGCTGACTTTTGCCAGCTAAAAGGCGACACACACACACACACACACACACACACACACACACACACGTACATCACGTCAAGAACACAAGAGAGCTAGAAAGAGAATGTGTGCGTCTGCTTGGACATACAAAATCCCGAGAAGAAGAGGCTTTACGAAGGAGTTGCAAGCTAAAGAGTTTGCCAAACAAACGGACGGGAAAATCGGCCATCAATTAGCAAGAGCGCACTAGATGAACAGCCAACGCTACTCAAGACGATCCAACATTGTGTTGGCCAGCAAGCGAGAGAGAGAGGGAGCTTCTTTGGATTCGCTTCGAACCAAAAGAGCCTCGAACTCTTTTAGCGCTTGAGATCACATAGTCAAGCCATTAGGTGGTCGTATATAATGACTTCTGACGATATTCTACAACGCTACGCTATGTTTATCTGACGAGCGCGACGCCGCACGAATGTGCGACATGCATTGCACGTGGACGCCAGGTGAGGCGCACGTATACACCCACACTCGTAAGCACGCAAGTTTACGCACAATTGCAATCGCTAACGTGCTCGCAATATGTCGTCAGTCAGAATTGTTTACATGTGGGCCGTCCATCCAGCCAACCAGCTATCTAGAATGTGCGCCAGTGTGTCGGATCAAATTTCCTAGCTCCAATAGCTAGGCCGAGCTTTTACTGGGTCTTGCTTTTGCTGTACAACGAGCAGTAGCGAGTGGCGGCTTAATGAATGACAATTTGGCTCGACAGCTTTGCTTCTGGTGGCTGCGGTGGCCAACAAGTTTCGTTGGCCGTCACAGCCATCGCCAGCACGCTATTGTGAGTTGTGTGACCAAAACATAGCCGCAAGAATTTCAACAAGAGAGCACGTTTGACTTTGTTCTGCGCTCCATCAGCCAACGATCGCTCGCTCGAAATGCTGGCTTGCTCAAGAAATGAGCCAAGAAAAAGAATGTCGGGCCCCAAAAAAGGGTCAGAGGGTCGGATCGATGTGCTCGCATCAATCATGCTTAGCGTTACAATCTTGCTTGTCAGTCTATTGGTTATCTCAGTCATTGGTCAGTTAGTCAGATGGCCAGATGATGGCGCGCAATGGCCAACGCGTGGTTTGGCACGTGTTACAATGAATAATACGCAGGCGAGCACTAGTTCGCTCGCTCGGTTGTTCGCCAGCTCTTGCTCTCGCTCTCGCACGCAAGGTGTATCGTCAAGTTATAACTTCACGTCAAGTTGGAGGCTCATATTACGTGCCAACTAATTGAAACTAGAGACTCGCTTATTGTACCGCCCTTGTTGACTATCATCGGCGCCGTTGTACTCCGCTTTTACGCTGTTGTTGCCGACAGTCAACGACAATAGCACTGATGTGAATATAACTGTGATCAACTGTTTTATATTGTGGTGGCCGACGCCCAACCTGGAGCTCCATCATGTTAGAATTGATACCACCAGCGAGTAACAAAGTATGTGATGATGCATGCAAGAAAGAAACAAAACTCCAAAAGAGAGAGAGAGAGAGACATATGAGTGGTCGGACGCCGTAGGCAATTAGTCGCGTCGGTAGACACCTGGCCATCATTCGCTCGCGACCATGGCTCATCATGAGCACAACCAGAGCCTGAGTATATGTATCTATCTATTATTTGACGGACTCTCCGCTACCTTCTTGAAATGTTCGATGCAACGTCAGCACGTGATATGATGTGAACCGGTGTGATCTGATCGATGCGTTGTGATAGTCCATGATATGGCCGATAAGTGCAATACATATTCATGCATGTGATGCAGGCAAGTGAGTAAGTTTGCTCGACGAAAGAAAACAAACTCCACAGACACAACAAGCTCAACGGCAACAACGATCAAACGCAAAGACAGCAACAACAACGACTCTTGACAAGCACCAATGTTCAATTAAAGACATAGTGAAAATCGTAACTAAGGCAGTGATCAAACATCCGCTATGCCTTGTGCCATTGCGTATTCACTGGTCGGCATTGATGTGTTCGGCCTGCGATAGAGCCAGGACGATTGATTTGTAAACAAATAAAACTCACTCTAGTCTATAGAGTTAGATATGGTAGAAGGAAAGAGACTTACCTGGAGTAGCCATACGTTGATGGTCATCACTTGCTGTTTCATGTTCTGTGACGAGCAAACGAATGCGTATCGATCATTTGCATGGATATTGGATGATGCACGATGCACAGGTTGCACGACGACGACGAGGGGACCATCCAAGTGAGAGTGAGCGAATCGTGTTGGTTGTAATAATAACAATAAAAAAGAACGAGGTTAGTATTGGGACTCATCGGCGGCAGATAGAAGTTAGTTGTTGTTATTGTTACATATGTAACAATAACCTCAGATACATGCGCAAAATCAATCAATTGCTATTGTGCACACACACAATAACAATAGGCTTCATGATTTCAACAGCTCAACAACACAATGCATTTGTGTTCAAATGATCTTCCTCCGCTATCAGAAAGATAAGTTGTATTTTTATTCCGGTGCACTATGAGCTCGTTGACTTTACATTTATATCTCAGCTTGTTGATATAATGTTTTTCTCAATCTGGCCGCCTTGACAATGTCAGCCTGGACGATCTAGCCACTGCAAGCTCCATTTGAGCTCGTCGAAATTAAACGACGGAATTGAACAAAATCTCAACAAACTAGCCAATCAGTCAAGACTTCACCGACCGACAGATGGCTTCCCTATTCGAATAAACTGCACTAACTGAGAACAAGCACCAAGAAACATGCCACACACAGTGAGCTATCGATGACGAGCAATCGTGCCCGCCGATGGGGAATATCAAGTTGACTAGTCGAATCGGTAGCACTAGAGTAGTTTGCCGACCGCGGCCCCTCGAAATCGGTATCTTACTAACTCTAGCGCACGAGAGAAGCTTAATATATATATATATATGTGTGTGTGTGTGTGTGTGTACGCGCCTCTCTTTGTGTGGCGCATTTTGTGAGGCCGTAAATCGCGGCCTCGATACAACTCCCAAAGGGTTCTTTTGAGTGTACTCTAGTTCTTTCTCTTCTCTTTCTTTTTCTCACCCACTTTTCGATCCTGCTACTTTCGGTGAACAAGACCACGTCTGTAGAAATAACTAAACTCGACTCAACTCAAAGATGGCTAGCTAGCTGGCTGGCCGGCCGGCGAGCTGCTTGGCTGGTTGCTTGAAAATTTGTCAGCCTGCAGCAAATAGCAGCGAGCACGTACGCACTGTCGTAGTATACAAAAAACAGACCCGAAGCTCGATGGCACATGAATTTATTCGTGAGTCTGTGAAATTAGATGCGCACCTAGGCACGCCGTCAAGCATGACTGGCATCTAGCTTTAACATAAAAATTCGTTGTCATCGTCGTCGGCAGCGCAGACTTTTTCTCCTGTGCCGCTCAGTTTATTTGTCACTCACTTTGGTCTCTCATGTGATCGACTGACTGACTGGCTGAATCTTTGACGGACAGAGTGGGACAGCCAGCAATGCCGGGGGCTGAGCCTCAATTGGCATCTCCTGAACTCTGGAAAATGGGAGTTGATCGAGGAGATTGGGGCTGGAGCCAAAGAAAGGGGCATAGACTGACATAGAGATCGACAAGGGCTAGACATGGAGAATGTAGACTGCCAAGCTCAAGGAGAGGCTTCATAATTCTGATTCAAACGCCACCGAGTGCTACTCATACAGGGTCGCCCAATGTGATCCCCTTCAGTTCGATCGCTGAGAAACAAAGCGATGTGAGAGACCTGCTTGATGCCCGTGTGAGTGTGTCGGCTCGAATATACAATGCGCTAGCCCGGTTGTGTGACCTCGGAGCGACATATCGGCTTTTAGATCAGCAACAACGACGCTATATCGAGAGATCTATATATCAACAGTGAGTGATGAAACGAGTAAGCTCGAGTAAGAAGGAAAGCAGGCAATAATTTATTATTATGTAAGCGCGACAAGTGCGGCATCAAGTGGGCATCCATTAGCGTTCGTAATTTTAGTACGCTCGTGTGTGAGCGCGCGCCGCGACTTCATTGTGTATGTTTGCGTGACACAGGCAGCGTCACGAATAGCCGGCTGGTAGTTTCTCTCTTTGCATTGTGGCCACTCGCAATGCCAATGTTCAACGTGGACACACAGTCACCACGACACAAGCAATGAAAGGCGTTGACATCGTGACTAACGTCGATAGCTAGCTATTCGACGACAGCTTTTCGCTGGCTTGTCGCCGAAATCCAAAAGCTCGACCCCAAATCGGTCGAAAGCTTCAACTAATGAACTCATAATGACTAGCGCCCGCTAATCGACTCGCAACTTCCGGCTCACGCGCTCAAAATGAAGATACGCATAAGCATTATCGCTTCAATCTCGGCTCAATATACGCCGATATATGAAGCCAATGCCACTTTAGCTCTCAAGCAGCAATTGAGAGCGAGTGGCTCTTACAAAACATTTGACATTGGTTTCCATTTTATCTTCCTTGCTAGAGAGCTTACTCGTTTGCTGGTTTACTAGCTTGATTTTGTTTTTGTTTTTGCCCCTGCTTCTTGTCCCATATCGCTCGAGTTATGTTCTGATTTTCTATTGCCGATAAGCAATTGATAGAAATCGATGGCTGCGGGTGACATTTTTCGCTCGCTCTCTTCGCTTTGTGATGCTCCTCATTTTCTCTCTGATTGTGTGTGTGTGTGTGTGTGTGTGTGTACCAGCATGCGTTGCGACTCGGCTCAATGAGAGGACCCGCGAATTTGATAGCCAAGAAGCTAACTCTCTCGCCAAGCCATAAATAACACCGACTTAATTTATATTTCGAGTCACGCCGAATGCCAATTGTCGATGGCTGATAGTAGGCGAAGATTCGAACTGAAACCTGAACACGAGACTCAACTTTAGCATCGCGATACACGTGTTCGCAAGTGCCCCACTAGCCATCGAACACTGTTGTTGCCTGTTCTCTGTGTAGAGTTTTGAATCACGCGCTTGAGCCAGCGAATCTGTGTCTGTTTGTCTGTTTTTGTGTGGCTAGCGAACTCGAGCTCGTCATCGCTGTTGTTAAGCAACATGCAGAAATAAAGGCAAAGCTATTAGTGTGACGAAACTATAACTCCTTCTGTTCTGTCAGTGTGCGTGCGTTAGCAACAGACAGAACAAAAGCGATCGATCTGATGAATCGTATGCTGTTGTAAAGGGCACTCTTCCGTCGATTTCTGTTCGCAAACAGATAATCTGCTTCAATCTTTTGAGATTAATTTTCAACTTCGATGTCTCACAAACTAAAGGATTAGAGAACGACTTATTGTAACTTTATATATACATTTGTATGTGGGATAAGTGTGATCCTCTCAATTGCTTGAACCAATTAGACGAAAGCATTCTCTTATATTAATGCACAATGAAAGCTAGCCAATAATCAAGTCTTAGCAGTGACAGCCACAGTAGCAAGAACACAAACAACAAACAAACAAACGAATGACATCTGTTGTAGCATACAACAAGGATCAAATCAAAAATCCATTAGGATGTTGGTGGGCGATAGTTTTTTACCAATACAACACAGGGAATCGCAACCACACTGCACACAGCATATGAAATAAAAGATGTCGCCCAATATACCCTAAAGAAAATGGGGCAAGAGAATGGTCACAATGTCGACACATACGCGTACACAATAGACACAGTCTTATGAATGTTTGTTTTATTACATCAACAAAACAGATGCCATAACAAGTAGTAGGGTAACAGTAAGAGTATAACAATGGACGCAACAACAAGATGAGACAACTACAGACTCTAAGCGTTTGCTGCGACTACCGCGGGCAATGTCAGCGATTCACTGTTAAACCGCCACTCTTAGTCTAGCCGAGTTAGATAGTGTGACTGGTGATGTTTAGTTTTAACGCACGATGTATTCTCCGACGAATCGAAGCTAACATTTTGCAAACAAACTCGCGTCGCGCATTCACATCTGGTTAAAAGCTGTCCTTTAGAAAACACCACTGCTACTACAGTGTCTAGAAAACAACACATTGATAATAGCAACGTAGAGAATATCAGATAATATCAGTGAGCGAACGAACATAAAGCCTAGTCAAGAGGTCAAGCAGTGTCGGCGGCAATAAGGCACCCGCGGGACTGTAACTGTGGCCACAATTGTCGATCCCTGGTGTCGTAGTCGCCGAATACACACACACACACAGATACACACTTGTACACGAACGACATGGACAGTATCTTAGGCGACTACTGTATAAGCCAGTGTGGTGCGAACACTAGCTATCGTTGACAGTAGAGCATCTGACATCGACGACGAGTGGAATTCTCGACAACAAAATGTCTACACACATACAGATAGACACAAAAACAAAGACTACTCTCGACCAATAGGGCTCTTCGTAAGACTATTACACAATGGTGCATAGACGCTCTTGGCGCTATCATTACATAATGGCATAGCACAATTCAAGTCGTATTATTATTATTGCTGTTGACGTTTGGACCATCGGCTAAACACGATGTTGGACAATGTTGACTAGCCAGAGACCTGGCCGGCAACATTTTAGCTTTTTGCAACGACCCGTTGACTACACTTGAGCTACAAAAATAAGCTTGGCGCGTGTGTCGCATATTTAGTGACGCAAATCAAGCAGTTGTGTTGAGCTAGCGAGCTGGCAGCTTGAGCAAGAAACAAAAACGAGCTTCTGAGTAAAATTGCACTCTAAAAAGAAGAATCAGACATATGGCCTGCAGTATTGGCAGCGGCACAATAGGCACGACAGCTAACGGGAAGAATTGGTCCCTCTCATCATTACAGAGCGCACACACGCACAACTTTGCACGTTGCTTCCATTTCATTTCGAAGGCAATTCCATACGATTCGGGAGAAAAATATGAGCTAGCAAGAGTAGAGCCAACATATTCGTGTAAAGATACTCGTTGATGTTGGTCGACAACTGACTCTTTACTCGCTCGCTAAAGCACGGTATAACGAAAGAAGGACACACAATCTAATGGCGCAGATAGGATGCGACAACAAAGCTCAGAGCGAGTGTTAGAAAAAACTCTGATGGCTAGTTTTTTTCTGTTCCCGATTCCATGAAAGTTTGCAAGCAGGCAACCACATTAGCTACTAGCCACGATGGCAATGAGATTTATCACGAGGCTAGCAATTGAGCGTGCGTATGTGTCGCGCAACGGAAGCCGTGGAGCGTGCTATCTTGAGCGGGGCGTTAAACGTTTCCCAGAAATAGACGTTATTTTGGAGCGGTAGAGACATAACAGTAGCAACAAACTATTTCCATTGATTCACGACAAATGTCGTGACGTCTACCAGCACAACACAAAACTGCTTGGATATCGCAAGAATCAAGCAGTGTGTGTGTGTGTGCGTGCAAGTATAGACATGGCAAAAACGATTAGTCAACGTTGTGTCGGTCGAGTGGCTTTGGCTGTTGGTCAGTTGTAAAACTTTTACATTGACTTTCTCATACCAGAGGAGTTGTCTCGCCCTATTGTAAAGTTGAATCACTCGAAAGCCATCCAAATCAACAATGATGATACGGTCGTCGTTTTGTTCGCTGTCATAGTGTGTGCGCGCTTACTAGTAAAGCTCACCTAATGAATTATTCGGTCTCTTCGGAACCAATCGTGTCCAAAGTGCGCACGCAAGACATTTAGTTGACTGCGCGGCAATTTTTCGAGGCACAAGCTTTTATGATTGTCGTCACACGGTTCATGTCTCACACAACATTCAACTAACCGCCACTCATGCCAGCTCATGTGTGGACGGGCAATTGTGAGATCGATCTGGGCACGTCGTCGCCCACCGGTGTTAGTGAGTACGTGCCATGCCTACTTGCGCGTGCCCGCACTAATTCACATTGAAGCCGTGAGCATTGATTGACGCTCACAACTGACCAGTCTATTCTCATTTTATCTTTGCCCTCCCCCTACTCTCTCTCTTGTCGCTTTACGGTTGGTCAGCCAGCCTGGGGGCAGCGCTTAAGAGTGCTCGCACGATATAGCGTGAGTACTCATAGCGCGAAAATCACGCAAAATGTACAAGATGCTGCTGACACGTAGTTGTTAAACGTGTGAAAATGGGTGATTGCTAATAATGTTGGACGTCGGCTCGTTAGTGCTTAAACTTGCTTCTAGGCAATGCAACCACGTAACAAACAGCCAGGTGTACGTGCCAGGACGTTCATTGGCTGCGTGCTGTAACGAGGATTGGCCTCACACCACCACATAGTGGAATTGCGGCTGGCCACAGTGAAGGAAATAAATAATCACATGCGTCACGTACAACTCACACTTTGCATGAGCTCGACACGCACACGTTGAGCGTGATGATATCATTATTAATAATAGTAATAATCATCATCATAATAACAATCGTACGCCCACTCACACAAACATACACACTCAAGTTGTGTTATGTGAAAACCACAACAACGTGAGAACAGCTACATGCTAGCCACTCATTAATTATTCATTGTATAAAAGTGTGCGTTCGTGCGTGCGTGCGTGCGTGCGTGCGTGCGTGCGTACGTGCAAGAGCGCTGGCAAGTGTGCATGTGAGCCATGTAGAAATTAGATTACACGCACGCATGCATGCACGCCGGGGGCCTCTCACACCTGACAACAACAAAGAAGTACATAGAGCAACAATACCTTGACAGACGTAACTGCGGAGTGTTAACAATCTGATCGTGTACTGACAATCTCTCCATAGCACAGCACGCAACTACATGACAATAGAAACGACAATTCAAGTAGCGTTTTGGTCTACAATCGCACCTGATTATAGAGATTTTTGACGTCAAGGCGCGACACGACACGACACGACACTACACAATGTGACTTGCGGTGGGAAGAGCTGCCCAAATCAAATGGAGCCAAATCAAAATGGACTAGAGTATGTACATTGTCATGACAGTGAGAAACAAAGCAAAGCAGAAAGCCTAGACAGAGGCAAAAGCAAGAGGGTACTTGCCAAGGAGTCGTTTTGCATTGAATCACCACTGGATACACTAAGATGAGCGACGCAGTGGGTGGCAATTTGTTTCTAGCTACTGTTCCAACAAACTTAGGCCTGTTAATCATTAGAAGCGCAGGAACTATTAGCTCTGTCTCTAATTCTATCTTCCAGCTCAATTTTACAGTGCTGTGCATAAAGAATGACCCTCCTATACACACAGACTGGGTTGCAAGAAAAATCCCAATCCGAACACCCTTTTCGTTTGTCGCGCGTTCTTCGAACCATAAGATGAGAAGAGGTGATCATGTTCTCGTCAGCTGAAGTTCACCTGCTGAACGACAACAAAATTTTTCAAAGGACCTGGGCGGGTTTCCCATTACATCTGGACCAGACGA
This sequence comes from Fragariocoptes setiger, assembly GCA_019968535.1. Classification (NCBI taxonomy): domain Eukaryota; kingdom Metazoa; phylum Arthropoda; class Arachnida; order Trombidiformes; family Phytoptidae; genus Fragariocoptes; species Fragariocoptes setiger. The sequence goes on from JAIFTH010000247.1 coordinate 31,176, forward strand.
TTTTATAGATTTTTTGTTTGTTTCTTGTTGATTCGAGGGCGACGAGCACGATGGTCATCCAAAAGCCCCGCCGTTGGGACAGATCAACAGCGGAAATGACACTTTTTCCGCTTGTATCTCGTTAACACTAGATCACATTCTGAGTCTGAGATAGCCATTTTATTCAGTTCATTTAGCTCTACAAAATGAAATAAAAAATTTGACAAAATCACTAGGTCCACAAACCCATTATAACCCGCCCAGGTCCTTTCAACGTAGCGCGCGATCAATTGTGCAAAAAAACCCTGAATCAGGATTTAGCGAGACTGTATAGACCTTCCATAAGCTCATTCTTTATGCACAGCACTGTGCAGTCAGACAAGTATCCCAACGACAAATTATTGCCATTGGCACGCCTCGGTCGATCATTGACTTTAGCAAGAAGGATTATACCGATTGACAGGTGTTCATCATTGCAGCACCTTTGTGCTATAAAACAATTGTTCGTGACGAACATGATCCTGAGATTCCTCGTTGTCTTCCAAAACAAGACGATGCTCAGTCCACGACATCGCCTCACATAGTACTCAAGACATGAAGATGTGAAAAATCGTTCGCCCGTGATAGATTGTACAATCAAACGTCTAGATTCAATTGGCTAACCTGTGTTATTGCTTGTCATTGTTGTTGCGTGTTACACATACTGTGTCTAATCGTTACAACAAAAGGCAAGATGAACGAACATTGAGAGTCACTCGATCTCTATCCGTCTTCTTCTATTCGCAGCGTGCACCCGCACGCACAAAGCCACTCGAGGCCGCGCTCAGGCTCCACATGTGCAGTGTACGTGTGGGTGGATTGCAAGCACACAAACTCACTGGCGAGCTGTTCGGCATTTTTGAATCGATTCAAGTCACGTGCGTATTGGAACGCACACCAGTCAGTTGCTTGTCGGTTCAACAGTACTGTCTAGCGATTCGCAAACACAAACGCATAGAATCGAGCACATGCATCGGAAATAAAGATGCGAACACTTTAGATTGGCCCTGATTCGGAAAGGAAGAGAAGAAAAAGAAGAAGAAAATTGTTGGCATCGATAACAAGCCACCAATGTGGTACCAATCTGACGGGTGTATGAGTTCGTGGCATTGCTAAGCGTGCAATCGGCGAGCAAAGAAAATTTTCTGTCCGTATCAACTTTATCAACCAAAGTCACTGCATTGTCGAAAAATCCAAACTTCATAATGAGCGACCTTGAGGCGCGAATAAGCATCACCTCAAAAGACATCATGTTACGTTACACCGTGTCCGGTGTATCGAGATGTGCTGTGCTAACAATTACGTACTGGCGTGAATATGATTGTATCATCACACATGTAACATCTTCGACGCATTCAGTTGCTGGTTATTCCATATGTGTAAGGGTAGTTTGTGGAGATCCTAAGAGTAAGATTGATTTGTGCTAAGCAAAGACGTGGATCAAGGAACATTTAGCGCTATGCGAGCCATTGTGTTCAATTCAATCTGACTGTGGCCGGTTACAATCTCTTCCTCTTAAGATTTATACAATCTCGCAAAAATATGATGCCTTCAATAGTAGCAACCAAATGGCAATGCGAACTTAGTCACATTTTGTTATGAAGTAAGCTATAGCACTAGAGAAGACTAAACTCAAGTAAGTCACGCGTTCGCTTTGCTTAACTCTATTACGTGTCTAATGCGATACTTATGATTCTATGTGTTCACGATGAATGGGAGCATCTAAAATGGAACTAGATTAAAAGTTCATTTAGCTGATGCATACATTTAGTTTTGCATTTGTTCTCTCACAATAACCTGTCCCTTGTTTCGATAATTAGTTATCAGGTGTGGACTCACATGCAACTAACACACTAACTCACACCATTATACTTACGACACGATAATTCACTCACGTCTTGGTCTCACAGTTCGAGTGCGCGCATTTGAGTACTGGCTCAAAAACGAAAATAAATATAAATACAAGAATAATCAACTCACCTCCGCTGTTCATGAGTGCAACAAAGTGTAAACAGTGCTGAAAAGTGGAAGGTAAATGTTGGCCTTTTGGCAGCGAAATAAGTAACAATAACAGCTCACAACGAGCAAATTAAGACTAATGCTCGCCGACGTTGTCATCTGGTCACATAAAATAGTTCTCGTTAAACCAACAGAACGGTGCAATAGTGTAGATTCTCTCTTCCAACATTCACACTATTGAGGCGTACGCAATGTGGTCGCCTTGTTATGGTCAGATGACGGCTTAAACACAACATGCACAAAACGAAACGATACGAGCGATGGAACTAAAGGAGAGGAAAAGAGCCACGAGGTTAAGATAAACAGTAAAAATTGCTGCGTCCCAGTTTGAGGCGCCTCTGGCTGCTTTTTATTTCACTTCATTTCGACGCTTACTCACGCACACACACGCGCGCGCTATCACAGACAGACAAACGTGTACACTGTACAGCGAATGCAACTTTGCTCGAGGGCTCTCTGACACCGGCTTCACGTAACTTCGGCTCAGAAGCAGATGAGTGGTAGAACACAAGTTTGCAGGTAAAGTTCGTCGGTGTGCTTAGCCGACGAATGAATGTGAGTAAAAGTGCAAAATACACGATGAAATAAAAACTAGAAAGAGAATGATCGATGATCGCGACAGGTTGTCCGGCGCCGCGCCTCAGTGCTAGCCGTGAGCACTGAGCTAGCGTCAATGTTGGAGCCTCTAGGCCGCTCACTTGTTTGTCAGTAACAGTGCGGTGTGTTGCATATTTGCACATGTGCATTTTTTTGGCGTGTATTTGCTAGGTCCGCCTAATACAAACTGCACTCGTATGCTTGACGAGAGTTACGACAAGCATTGAAACGTCGATGTTTACGTTGTGACGACGCCGACGACGCCGACGACGCCACGGCACTTCTTTCGGCTTTCCAGTTTATCGACGTTTTTTTCTTTTTTCACTTCTTCAGTCTTTTCTCCTCTTCAATCTGTTGGCTCTTTCTGTTTTCAAGCTTTCGATTTGAGATGCGTATGTGTGTGTTCTTTCTGCTCTGCTAGTTGTAGTGAGTTGTTCTGAATTGTGCAAGGTCCACATAAGCAGCTGACGGAGTGACGTCGACGCTATACGACGCAACGACGATCTTGTAACGAAAGCTCGACGTGCTGTTCGAGTAGTGTGCATCGTTCGTTCGAAGCATTTGCCCCAGTGATATCAAGCTCAATATTTCGCCGAACTGAGCTGGGCCTTAAAAGATTCGGATCGATTCAGTCGATACGCCAGTGGTGTTCGTACACTCGCTACACTATTTTAGCTGAAAATTCGTGGACCTCATTTTCACAATTTCACTTGTTTTCTTGCCATCTCTCTCTCTCTCTCTCTCTCTCTCTCTCTCGTGGTCCTCTTTTTTCGACCTCGTCTTCTTGCTCTTTATCGGCAACAGCGGCGACGCCGAGCAGTCAACGCACATGAAAGTTTTCTTCTCGTCATCGACTCATCGATCAAACGTCGTTGTATATAATCTTTACTCTCCTTGGCAGGCGCGTTGCATTCTTTTTTGATTCATGCACTCGCGAGCGCTTCTCAAAACAGCAATCGAGAACAAGATGGGATGAGAGCAAGTAGTTCTGGGTGCAATTGATAACGATCCACGCCAACCTAAGCTAAAAGCAACAGACTTTAAAATTTGGACCTCTTTACAAAGAGAAAAAAAATTCACTCTCGTAGCTGAAATTTCACTAAAACTAAAACCAACATGCAAATGTACATGTAGTTGTAGTTGAAGTTGATTATTCCAATTCAAACTTAAAACTCCTCAGTGCAAATGAGACTTCGCGTGCACTGTGCGCTGTCAGTCTGCAATATATTGCCCCTGCCAAACGCTGGAACAGCTAACAGCAGCAAGCTTGTCTAGTGAACGTTCCCAGCAATAATGATCTAGTGGGCGAACGAGTGAACAAACGCAGAGCGTAAGCTAAATGCTAAAACTATGTCGTGTCGCATCGCGTCGACTCGGGCGTGGCCACACCACAGTACACTAGACTAGACCAGACCAGACACACGAACTACTGGCGCTACTGGCACGTGTGGCTTAAAAAACACTTGCACACGCGACGAACGAACGGCCGATGTCGAGCTGAGCTTCCACTGAATTTTGGCCCCTCTTCCTCAAATCATTCTTCTTCTTCATTGCGTGGCCTCTACTGCTGCCATTGCATTGCAGCTTTATTATTGCAGGCCTCACTCAAACTCAAATGTACTCAAGTCCTTCACACACACACACACACGCACACTATCGGCACGCGAGACACTCAACTCAACTCTGGTTCATTTCAGTTAGTTCAGCTCAAATCAACTCTCGCGACTTGTGAGCGCACAAATCTCACCAATCGCGTGCGGCTCGACAGCTCGAGGCTCAGTCAGCACTTGTTTCTAACTTGTGAATGTGTGTGAGTGAGTAGAAAAAGCAAAGGTGCAGGCGGCAGTAGCAGTCGTTGAAAGTGGGAGAGAAAGAGAGGGTGTCACAAAGAAACAACAGCAAATTCTGGAATCGACACACAAGCAAAGGCAAAGGCGGGTGCAAGGGCTAGTGCAATAGCATGAAAGTGAAAGCAAGCGAGTCAAAGTGAGAGGTGTTAGCAGTAAAGCACGTGCAAAAACGCGCTACTCTTAACGCTGCTAGCTGGTCCCCTTGGTTCTCTAGCTAGATCTAATCAAAGCTCGAGGCAACGTGGGAAAGCCTTCACAGTAGCGCACACTCACAATATCTGAGCTTGAGCTCAAGCTTACACAACTCTTGAGCTTTGACGGCTGGCCGTGCCAAGAAGCTAGCAAACGGGCACAATCATTGGGTGCACCTCCTCTCAGTGTTCCTGGTTTTATTTCCTGCCACTGTTGGTGCTTATCTATGGCCTCACTTTATTGAAGCGAGCGCAACGATGGCTATTTTGTTGGCTCGATATTTGCACTTTTTGCCCTTTACTATGGTTGATGCCACTGCAACTGCCATTGACGCCGTCGTTGCAGCAACTACCCCTGCTGTCATGTTAACCCAACGATTGGCGCATTATGAAGTGAGTTCAGGTGGGGCGGGAGCATAATTTGACTTGAGGTTTGTAGCGCTGCAAGACGACACTGTCGAGTCTGTCACTGGGCCGACGGATTGAGACAATTTCTCAGTCTGGAGACGAACGCTCACAGACTGCAAGACCTCAAAGGAGCTCACCAGAGAACATTCGCCTCAACAAGGCGTCGAGAAGAGAACGGTGCCTTGAACGTAGAGAGAGCGAAACGCCAGGCTTCCACACAGTACTCTGTGGGACGATTGAGGCCACTCGAGAACTGCAACGCCAACGACGCCAACTGCGACGAAGACGTAACTGCAAGACATTGCTGGCTTACCATGAACAACGGAGTACACAGAGACTTGCTTCAACATTTGGAGCTCAGGCTCCTCAGCTTTACTTTGACATGACGCGCCACGAAGCAACGCAATGCAACGCGAGGCAATGCAATTCTCTGCATGTCTGTCGCTGTCGCTTTCTCTCTCTCTCTCTCTCTCTCTCTCTCTCTCTCTTCCTCGTTCGTGAGTTGTGTGGGTTTGGGTTTGGGTTGGTTTTGAGCCAAAATCGAAAGGCACATACAAGCACACGCACATGCACACAAACCATTGGAGCAAATTTCACGCATGCACGAGCGCCAAGCCCCGGGAGCGCTTAATTTCCAACAACGACAACGACAACAACAGCAACAACAACATAGGCACTCGCGCTCGTGCCACATACCAAGCATAGTAAGTGTGGGAATGCCTGCCGCTAAACTGAATCGAACTAAACCGAACTCAACTCGACTAAAATAGTAACACACGAGCAGCAGTTAAGAGCGCTTGTCAGAGAAGCGAGAGTTAGAGCGAGCGAATAGACGAATTTGACAGAATCGAATGCAAAAATGAAGACCAACAATAATCAGCTCACAGTTATAACTTGTCAGTGTGCGTCATCAAGTTCTACAACAAGTTAAAGCAGCACACCGGACGACAGCACGAATATTCTGACGAAACAATGTTCTCCGTTCTCCTCGTTTTCTTCTATTCTCGAGACTGCTGCTGCTGTTGGCGCAAAAAGTGTGGCACTAAAGCTTAAATTATAGCCCAACTAAAGTCGACGAGTGTCACTTCCGGCTGCTGCCGCCAAATGAGCGTCTCATTTCGGAGACGCTGATCTAGAGAATCTAGCAGCAAACACATGGACAGTTGTCTTTCAAGAAAAGGAAGCGACCACACAATAACAGTGACAGATTGATAAAGATAGAGAGGGTACTTGGAACTTCCGGTCTAAATGAGTGCACTCGTTCGTTTGCTCGCTAGTTCACTGGCGGACTATGACTTGCATAGTAACTACTAACGAACGTCTACAATGTATACACTTGTTTCGTGCGTGTAGGGATAGAATGCTCGATATCTCTCAGTGAATGAGCCTCTGAGTGTATGTGTGTGTGTGTGAGTATGGATCACAAAGACAAACGGCCACACAATGGCCAACACAAATGCTAAATGAGGTTGTGTGGCCAATTGAAACTTGTATCAAACAGTAACAAGAGGGAATTCTTTTCACACACACACACGCAAGACAATCGTCTGTCGTCGAGGACCAGCAATGCTGCATCAATTGAAATGTCAGAGTCATCAACTTGAGCAACTACATATAGAGGCCTAAGGATCAGCGGGGCCGTCCAATTGATTGTTCGCGGTCACGTCGCCCACAGCAGCATCAGCAACAACAACAACAACAAGGGCAACAAAGAATGCCAACAAAGAGAAGAATTCAATGTATACGTGACTTTTGTACGCGCGCCCACACAAAACCAAAAACTGTGATCAAACATTGAGACGACAACAACAAAGATCAGAGTGGACACGAACAGCGGCTCAGACGAGACGGCAAACACCGGCTACATCCATTGAGATGTTTACATTTGCATATATTACACGAGCAAACGTACGCACACACACATACATGTGCACAAAAGCTTGTTGTACCGGAAGCTTGTTTTGTTGTTGCTTGATTTACAGAGTCCCTTGTTGAAGAATCTCTTGTTCTTGTTCTTTTTGAAATTGTTATTACAGTCGACGCAGTTCTGAGACCTCACTTGGAATCACTATCGCACATTAAGTACAACTACGCCGGGCAGGTAAATGTAACTTTATGACTACCGTCGACAGTAGCTCAAGCGTCGCACAGTAACTTTAAGAAAATACGAGCCTCCTCGAAAATGAATCCAATAAGTCGAGTTGGTAGTTAAAAAAAGAAGAAAAAATATGAATGACACAGATTGATAGCCAAATTTTCAGACTCCAGATGGTTGAGGAGAGTTTACAGTGATAACTCGATATTTAGTTGCTGCACCCACACGGATATCTCGATGAAGAGCTGGCCAAACAAGACAGAGAGGTTAAGTGAAGCACTGTATTGTGCTGTGTGTGACAACTGACAACCAGACAAAAACAGCAAGAGTTGAACAGCGGCAGCAGCAGCAACAACAACGACAAAAGACCAAAAGTCGGAGTCCAAGTCTACTAAGGCACTTGTGCTTGTGTCATAACTATTGCTATTGCGTTTGCCAGTGCACTGGTAGTAACTCAACAGCATTGAGTGAGACTACTTGTCCAATTGTGCTGCCACTGCGACAGCTTTCAGCGCGACATGAAAAATTATGTCCCCACTAAAGCTTTCACTTTCTTCTGGCCTTTGTTGTTGTGCCAGCTAGTTCTGTTATTGTGCCAGCATAACTACTAAACAACTACTCTGTTGCCACTGAGATTTTCTGCTGAACTGACTGACCCACTCAAATCTCTGGCCAATTGACACACGCAAACTCACACAAAGAGGTCGCACGGACGTTCAGCAGTCGTCAGTAGTGGCAGCAGCAGCAGCGGCGGCGGCGGCAAGAGGGGCCCCACTACAGTGAACTACGGCGACAAAGGCAACAGCCGGCCCTGGCTGACTCGATAGCAAGCTGGCTGGCCGTAATTTTTCCAGCCACTCTCAGCTACGTGTGCACGCACACACACACAGTGGTTGCACCGTGGCACACGTTGCCGTTGTCATCGTCGTTCCATGATGTCGACATGATGATAGACACATGCAGACAGACACACGACTTCCGGTATCTCAATCGTCGACGTTGCTGTCGTGGATTGAACGTGATGGTGAATTGCGAGCGCCACGAGTCATGGCAAGCAGAGCAAAGCAAAGCACTTTACAGTGAGCGCAAAAAGCAAGTAAGTGCTGCTGTCCGTTTCAATCTTGGTGTGTATCAGTTCAAGTGTGCCGAGCAATCACTACGAACAAGCTTGTCGTGCGCTTCTCGACGAGCAGCTTGTGTGAAAGTCTCCGTGTTGAGTGTTCGACACAGCTGGACTCTGGACAAAACTGCGCTCGGCTTCAAATTCAGTGAGGCCGAGCGAGTTTTATTCTCCCCTAGCCGGGCCTCTTTAGCTCAGCTCACACAATGTAAACAAACACGATGTCACTGAAATCGGATCATGAGTTTTTCGTTCTGTTTTTTTGTTTCTGCTTTCATTTGTTTTGTTTACTGTTATTCTTTTTGGCTGTTTCTTTTGTCTCTTTCTCTCTAAAGTAATTCTTATTCGTGTCCCCACGCAAAACGAACACGCAATAGTCAGTTTGCTCATAATATTTATCCAACTTTTCATATTTTCCTTTGAGAAAGAAGATTATTATTGTGATAAATGGTTTGCCCCTTTTAACGTTGTTAATTGTAAAGTCGCAATTTCGACGACAGCTGTTACATATTAATAACTTAACATTGTTTATGAGAACATTGATTGGGCGACATATAACACAGCGAACAGCAACACAAACGACAGTGTTCCTCAGCACAAATGTGACGATATTGAGCACAGATATCTGTTAGCTGCCAGCAGCTGACATCTCGTTCGTTCACTCATTCGCTAGTTGGCGAATGAACGAGCGAGCCCAAGACAAGCAGACCAATCAATCAAGTGTTCGATGAGCCGAGCCAAGCGACGTCCGAAGCTGCGTATCGGAAGTCGCTCGTGCTCGTTCGTTGGTGAGCGTTCGAGCGAATGTTTGACGACGGAAGTGACCGCCGTGCATGACAGTCTACACAATAATATTAAACGCTACAATGAGCTGGTCGAGTTCTCAAGCAGCCGATCTTGGAAGCCTGATACTTCAATCAGCTTCCAAGCTTAAGTGAGAGCTACGAGACTCGAGTGAGAGCTAAAGTTCAAATCTGGACCCACTTGTCACATAATAACACACTCGAAAACACCCTTGCGTGTTTCGCAAGAGTGACAATGAAATGAAATGTGCATGAATCTCATGAGTGAGAATATCAAATGCATCACTTTTGGTTGTGCAATAACAACTATTAACGAAACGACTATCCCAGCGCCGGTATTATCGATCGATTATTGAGATTGGTGCTCGAGTAAGAGTGGCAATGACACTCACTCCCAGTGTAAGTGAACACACTTGACCCACACACACACACACACACACACACACACACACACACACACACACACACACA